>JASFDF010000327.1:0-25438 GCA_036937115.1 Nidularia sp. FH-822889
CTTTGAAAGTAGGATGTTCAACTCCATTTACCATATGAAGTGATGAAAAAGATTTAGGTCCTTTCACAACTGTCAAGAGCATGTGAAAGTAGAATTGTTCTCCAGAAGAAGGGTGAGCAAAATACATTCTCCCAATAGCAAAGCATCTCTTTCTAATTTTCCATTCTTGCTTTTTCAAGCCCCAAATATGTTGCTGAGGAAATTCTTGATATAATAGACCACAAGCATGATGCTACTGTGGACCAATAAAAGGATTCTCTTGTTCAGCAATCTCTTCCTCTCTGTTATTTTTTAAAAAAGCTGTGAGGGTAGTATTTCTTTGCACTGCTGTTTCTAAAACAGTTGCAACATGATCTTCATCATTAAAAACTACATTTTGATCATTTTCAATGTGCACAGCTAGCCTTACAATATTAGGAGTTTCCTCATGCATTTGAAAACACATCAATTGCCAAGTAGCTTCAGAGCCAGAAACATATTGAGCATCCAAATATTTCTTGATTTCATCAATATCTTCTCCAAAGGCAATGGTTGTGCAGTCATGGCCTTTATAGATGTACTTGTGGATATATTTGAATGATTTGATTGAAATACAACATTCTAAGTTTGCATGAGATTCTACCTAGTATAAGAAGAGGGAAATAAGGCACAATCCTGTGATTATATTGGTGAGATATCTGTATAGGATAGCACTACATTGGAAAAATGTCAGAAATAATGTCAGAAGGATTTTCAACCATAAAGCTAAAGATAACAACCATTGGCTTCAGCTTATGTGCTGCAACCTTCCAGTTCTCATGGGTTCTAACTTAGTGAGTGGTCTGCATAGTGGAAAGAAGGTGTCAGAAGTGATCAAAGGTTAATGACAACTAGAAACCAAGTCCAGTGTCAAGGGCAAGTTAGAACTAGTCAACTAGAAGACAAGTTGGAAGAGGGTTAGAAGGTCAGAAGTGAATCAGAGATACTAGAGGTGATCATAGTCAATATTCAGATTGGAGACTATAGTACAGATCAGAGCTACATAAACAAGAGTATAGCTAATTGTAATGATAAAAGCAGAAGTAGCAATGCTTTAGTTACAAGGAATAGTAAAAGTCCCTGACACATAATAAATGTTGTGGAGACAAGGGCAGAAGTGTAACTGAGCAGAAGTGTACATATAAATGGTAATTGTATCATGAGCATCAAATAATAAAAACAATAGTTCAGAGATTAGTGAGGAATGGAAACAGGCAGAAAATGTCACAAGCATATCAGGAAATCATAGCACAGAGTCAGAAAGTGTTGGAAGATGTCAAGGGATATCATGGATGTAACAAGTAGTCTTATTTCTCCTGACTTTGCAAAAATAACAAGTCTTATGTGTGGTCTTCCTTCTGCCAAAATACTAAGTCAAGGAGTAGTATTCTTTCTCCTGACTTTGCCAAAATCAAAACTAGATCCTAGGGATGATCTTCCTTTCCCTAAGACTTTGCTCAATTAAATGCTCAGCACAAACAAGTAGTCTTCTTTCTTTGACTTTGCAAATTTATTATAACTGCTTAGCTAAAGGAGTGGTCTTCTTGCTCCTTTGACTTCACAGAAAAATGCAAAACACCAGACAAGAAGTCTAGCTATTTCTGATAAAACCTCTTATGTTTTCTTATATGTTTTAGCTTTTTCTCTCTATAATATATCTCTCAACCCTCTTTGAGTAGAAATAATACTATCCCTTTGGCTAAACTTATCTAAATAGCTATCAATGATGTGTATTGACTGATACAAGCTAGGGGGTATGCAAAATCTCTCTACTGGTGCCTGGGTCTGCTTCTAGGGATTTTATTTCCTTTCTTTTTCCTATTTCGGAGTTTTTCTAAAATAATGCTGGGCTTGGCATTCCATGCTTACTGAGCATGACTCAATGCTGACTGAATATGTCCAATGTTTTGCATCATTTTTATTCTGCATTTCTATCATTTGTTTCTGTCATGAACTCAATTTCCAGGATATAGTCCAGAGGTTCCAGACAGATAGAAGACACAGTAAGGCCAGGGAAGTTACTGGAGACTCTGGTTATACCTCTGGAAAACAGGTTTGAGTGCTACCAAAGAGGGAGGGTCAATATGGGCAATGGCTTCAGCTTATGTGCTGCACCTCCTTTATTCCTAATGCCCAATTTACAGATAACAGTGAGTGAGTTGATTCAAGTATAGTGGAGATCAATACTCAACTTCCTGACCAGAGACTTGGTCAGGAGTGATCTCCAGAGGCTGGGGATCTTATTGAAGTATAATGACAGGAGCAGATATCAAGTGGAGATGAGTGAGGAAAACTTAGAGGTAGCTTTAACCACTGAGTAGAGAATGGAGAGACTTAAAAATTAACAAACTGAAGTGCTATGATACATTTGAAGTACTTATATACTAAAAAATCTGAATAACCAGAGTAAATACACAGAGCACTATAATCATACTAGTTTAATGGAGAAGTAAGTGGGTTAAAAGAGAGAGAGCATATGACAAGGACTAAGGAATACAAATTGAATGTTAACACAAAAGTGATATGCTACAAGTATAGGAATATGACAGTTTAATTATCTCCTCCATATTAACAGTGTGGGGATATTCCAATAAGAGAAAAAATGTGATCTCTTGGAGATCTTTTCCCTTTATAGCTGATGATATATGCTTAGTAGCTTCTTATATGCTGGTAACAGAGCATCTGTAGTACTTTTTATTTTTATTTTTTAGCCATTGTGCCCTCAAATAGGTGTCAGGATTGGTCAGGGGTTTTCAAATGCTAGTAGCTAATGGTCTTAAAGCAAGGTCATGGCCATGGTCCTCTAATAATATTGCCATTCCAAAGCAAAAAGCAAAGAATGCAGAATCATTAACAGCTGGATTTAAACTATATTGAGTGGCTTATTAGAACCCTGCATTCTGAGCATAGCTCAGTTTTATTCTTTCTACACTGAAGCATGAGAATACAAGAGTTAAACAAAGACCAAGAGAGAGTTAAACTAAACTCATATGATATCCCTAACTGGGCAGGCAAAGCACCAACTTTGTCCATGGTCTTCCCAGAGGCTAGAGCTTATTGAATGTCTCCTCCACAATGTATATGAGTTTAGTGTCAGGAGAGAAACAATCCAGTTCCTGGTACTGAATCATGATTATGAGGAAGGATAGACAAAAACTATTCACTCATGAATGGAAGCTAGGATATATCTTCAGGGAAGATATCTTGTCAACAGTTAGCAATCTTGAAGGATTCTGGATTCAGCTGATTTCCTCCAATTGTTGCAATTGAGAAAAAAGCACATTACTATCATAGTTATGAAGAGAAAACTAATAAGGAATAAAACATTGAACATACAGAATGGAGGATGAGAGCAATTATACCATAATATGTATAAATAAACACCTTTGAAGTGCAGCCCATAGCTTCTAAATACTATGATGTAGATGACAGTGCTAATATGCTTGTACTATATGTAACCCACACTTCTAGTATACTTAGTGAATGTTTACTGTACTTGGAATCTACATACACTGTACCTTGTTTAACTTCATGGTCATATCCATAATTTCTTCTGACACTTTCTGACTTTCTGAATCATATTCTGATATACTTTCATCCATTTCTGCTTGTTTCCATTCTCACTTATCTCCAAACTATTGTCTTGATCCTATGATTCATACTTGTACAATACCATTACTATAAACACTTCTGCTGAGATATGTTTCTGCTTCCACTTCTGCTACTTTTCTTATGTGTCAAGGACTCCTATTATTCCTAGTTTCCATAGTGTTGCTATTTCAGCTTTCACTATTACAATTAGCAATACCAGTATTTAAGTAGCTAAGTTTTGTACCCTAGACTCCAATTCAAATATTGACTAAGATCCCACCTAGTCTTCTGACTAAGTTCTAAGTCTTGTTCACTTTCCAACCTCTGACTCCGTTCTGACCTTCCTTCTAGTTGACTAGTCTTACCTCACTTTTGACACTATACTTCATCTCTCCAAATTGTCTCTGAAATCTTTCTAACCTTATGATATTATCTTACAACATGTGGACCATGTTTAAGTTAGAACCCACAAGAACTGGATGGGTGCAGCACATAAGCTGAAGCCAACAGTTCTTATCTGTAGCATTACAGTCAGAAACCCTTCAGATGTACTGACATTTTCTGACATGGTGCTATCATAACCTATGTCATCTAGTTCCTATTTACCTTAGGAAATAAGTCTTGACAAGCATAATTAGAATGAGTAGCTTAATTAGGGGTTTTTGGCACCAAATCCTTTGGGGCATCATTAAATCACAATTATCTGAAACTCCAGCTACAAAAAAATGTGTCACATACAAATATCTACCTTTTCTTGGAGCCAGATTTATAATTTATTTTATTTTGCAAATGCCCAAGAGGAATTACTGGAATTTTGCTGTTTTTTTATGCTTAGCTTGCTTAAACACCACCAGAATATGTGAGGCATATCTTAGGTGGGTTAGCTTGTGCTCTGGTCAAGAGTTTATATAGACAATATGTACTGGTAACCAGCTCCATCAAAGCATAAAACAATTGTTTGGGCATACCCAAGAAGTGCAGCAGGTATAATGGTAATTGGCTCTTGTACCTTGGGTGATGTTTCCTCAAGGATGCTGTGTTGAAAAACCAGGGAATTTTCATGATAAGATTTGAATGTTTGGGAAAAAACAAGAGAACAATTCTTTGATCACAAGAGAAGGCCTTCCATCATATACCATTGCCAGAGAATGAGCTGTAGGTGCTATTGGCATTGACAGGTATTAAAACTCCCAGGCACCAGGCATACAAGATTCAGGCATCATGCCTCACAAAACATATTAATGTTGAATTGACAATAACCCATTTCAGACACGACACATCAGTGTCAAAGAGGAAAGTATAGAGTAGATTGCAAACCACTGACATCATTGACATCAATGTTGTGCAACCTTAAGCACTCCATTGTTGTAGGTCTGCCAGTTTGACACAGAAGAAAAAATTGGGACTGAAATAACTACCAAATAAACACTTCCATCCTTGCTGTCTCTGAGGAAGATCCTAACCCCTCAAAGGGATATTTTTTGATTGGCCTTTCCAGCTGATTAAAAAATGATAGCACAATTTCACTTTCACCACTCATTTGCACATTGTTTATTCTTGAAGCTCAACAAATAGAAACCATTCCAAATTCACAGATGGCTCATGGAGAAATACAGCCTTAGACTGCAGAGCAGGCCCCAAGAATAAACATGTGCTATTAGTGCTTTGAAGTCTGGTCACAAGACTGCAAAAAGACCACAACCAGATCATACCAAGTCCATAAAAGACCAGATCAGCTGTCCCAGGTCTTTTGGTTTTGAGATTATAAGAACACAAAAAGACTGGTCTTTTTTACCCCTACAAATACCATTCAAAATGCACCAAAGTATGTATTAATTGGTCAAAAACTGACAAAGATATGTTCAAAACCATAAATTATTTTACAAAATGGTAGATGCACTGAAAAAATTTGATAAATACATCAGTTCTTAATATAATTCAATGTTCTTGGACTATTTTTAAAGGTAAACATTATTTACATAATTTTACCCATTCATATTTTTAAAATCCATAGCATATTTAGTAGAAAAACTGGTCTTAAATTGGTTATGACTGGTGCAGACCAAGACCACAAAAGACCTAGGTTTTGGTCTTTTGTGGTCTTGGTCTAGTCTTTTAAAGTTTGAGTGATGAGGGAGACTGGTCTTGGTCTCTGTCCAAGTGCTTTTAGGTCAAAAGACCAGACTTTCAAGCACTATGTGCTATTGTTTTCTGATCAGCTATCAGAGCAGCCACACCATTATTCCCATAGCTTTCTCAGCTTGTTCTGCAAATCACTTCATTTTATCACCTGCAGGATGATGGGACAACAACAGTATTTACTTAAAACAATGAGTCTTGCATGTTCTTGTTTGCAGGAAAACAAAATAAGTACATAATACATATAGTGAGCTGGTATTGTTGGAATAACTATGAGCTTGCTGTGTTTAAGGCTCCAAACATATACTATCCAGATAGGGTTGGAGTTTTGAATATATAGATAGGGTATTAAACTGTTTATTTACTCTATATATATGATTATATGGATAAATTTATAGAGTTGTTGATAGTTGTTCAAATATTACAATGACACATGATTTTTTTGTGGTACCTGAGGTTTGCTCACATCAAAGAGCCCATTTAAAATCTACACCTTCATAAGCAGCACCTCACTGATTATCCCAGCCTTCAACAATTAGAAAAGATCTGAACAGATTGAAATGCTGCTATAAAGATGGGGGGTTTAAGAACATCACATTTTTTTCCAATGACAATATCCTCAAGGTCAGAGTTTTAACTTACTGGCATTCCAATCAATGAACTTGTTAGCACAAAAAGAGCCCGGTTCAGATATAAGCAATGGGAAGGGAAGAAAAATATATAACATTGTGTAGTACAAATTCCAGATACATAGAGGTCAGCAGTTGGGTGTTCAGTTGATGTGATACTTACAATTTCAAGGACTGCCCCTGCATAGTTTATGAAATCTCATGAAATAGTGCCTCAATTGAGCTTCTGCACTGAGACCTAACCCTAAAAAAATCTTACAGTATAACCATATAGTATACTCCATATTTACTCAATACCTTGATTTTGCAAGAAGGCCCTATATATATACATATACATATATGGTATAAACAGTATATATAGAGTAAGTAGAAAGTATGGTTGGAGCCTTAGCTGTGTTACCCTGATAGGAAAGGAACAAGTGCTGGAGCAGTGCACTGCCTGTCTTAATTAATGTATTAGTTTCATATATTAGTACTCAGTTTGTTTCATTTATTTACTTATAAAAAATGTAGTCTACTGTTTGTTTCTTCACTCCTGTATCACCCTTATATCATTTTGTCCCTTTCTGGGACCTTATTTTAACAGGTATCCAATTGAAATGTGTTGACACGCCCAAACCCGGACCCAGTTATGTAGTGATGAGCGCGCTCTTTGCTGCAATTTGCGCAAGGAAAATGGTTGTGTTGGCTAAGATGACAAGCTTCCCGTCTCCTGCGAAAGCCATGTTGGCGACATTCGATCCGATGAATACTTTACCGAGGAGTACTCCACCTTTTCTGAAAATCTATCATATACACGCTCAGCATGGTTCTTAAGACAAAGTAAAGCTATCTTGTGAAATACTCTTATAAATGACTTGGTTGAACAGCTCCTCAGAGCTCCACAACCCAGCCACAACTGAGAATAACTGCAACACAAAGCGAGCTAGCCCAGCTCTCCCCCACTCTCACATTTCCTTAAATAGGAATTATTACAAATAAATACATGCTCCCTATCGATGGGGTAATAGGATGATAGATATATTAAATTGGAGTACAATATATGTGTCATGGTGTAGTGGTACAATGTCACTGCTGTGGCTGGTTAGGTGAAGGTTTGTAACAGTGAAGTCACGAGTTCAATCCTTGCTTATTTCTATACTTTTTATTCATTTTATACTTCTCAAGTGCTAGAATTAAGCATGACACTGAAGGAGCCAAAAAATAGGGCTTTATTATGCTTACTTAAGAGTTTCTTGTTAAGGGGACTCTGCGAGCTTGTGAAGAAGGGGAAGGAACTCGAGTGGCAGGTCCTATTTTTTGTGGCTGGCAATAAGGTATATTAGGCTTAAGTACAAGACTAATGCTTCAAGGACAGTTGTAGCATCATTTTTCATACATTAGTACTTCATATAAGGTATTCAAATGACATGATTTCATGGAAAGTATGCGGGTAGTAGCCTACTATCTTGTCGAAACTTTACACCCGGCTACTTCTGCCCCGGGAACCGTAAGATCACGTGCGTGAGAGTGGGGGAGACGTAGGGTAGTTCACAATGCGCCACGACGTGAAACCGCAACGTCATCTCTCTCACGTGGCCATTCTGCAAACTCGCTATTAAGAAGCCTTGCTGGCAAGGCTCAAGACGTGTTGCAGGTATGCGGATGGGTAGTAGAAGACAGATACAATGGGGTCCTACAGGGTCAATGATATCAAGTAGACAATTCTGTTCAGTCTTTCGTGCTCATCCACTTTCAGTACGCGTCTTTTTTTCACCTCAGTCGCACACTGCTTACAAATCTGCCAAGTGCAGACTAACGCTTTGCCTAACTATGAAATCGAGACTCGATTGCATGTGTGCAGATAGGCAATATTCCCGCCGGTAATCAATGCACATGTTTGATTTGCTACTGCCTGTGATGCCGTGATGCTGAAGGAGGGCATCCAAATTGCCCAGCGTAGGCAGTGCGAACAACAATCCAACTAAATGTATGTATCCTTCATTTTTAAAAATAGTCTTACGCTGAAGTTGCAAATCTCCCGAGTGCAAAATAGCGAGTTTGCGGAATGGCGACGTGAGAAAGATGATGCTGCGGTTTCCACGTCGTGGCGCTTTGTGTTGCGGTTATTCTCAGTTGTGGCTGGGTTGTGGAGCTCTGAGGAGCTGTTCAACCAAGTCATTTATAAGAGTATTTCACAAGATAGCTTTATAAGCCAATTTTTAGAGAGATATGACTGTTGAAATTTTGAAGATAGCTCATAATACCTATCCTAGAACTGGGAACAAATTTAGATTTATTTGAGACAAGTCAGATAATGTATGGGTGGAATAAACATATATGTCACCGCAACACACGGAGCCACGACCCGAGCAGTGCAGCGGCATTTTCCTCCACGTGGCCATTCTGCAAACTCGCTAATGAATTGTCCGGAAGCTTTAAATGATGCTCTTGCTTGGTTTATCCGTCCCTTGGGCCAGTGACTTGTTCGTATTCCAAATATACACTGGCATATGCCAAAGGTCTCCTACGTCACTGACAGTTTGTCCAGACCCCGGGGCTGGATCTGTACTACAGCATCTAAGAGGGCAGTACGGGCGATGATGCTCTTCGTCTCCTTTTGAACTTTCTGCTATTCCTCGAGGTACATAAACTGGATGTTAAGTACTATAGGAAGTAAATTTTTCTACCATTTTAAATTCTCAAAGATTTAAAAACAATTTCAAAACCTCGACTTGGTACGATGTCAAATACTTTTTCGTTCACTCGTCTCGCTCTGGTGCTTTTGGTATGCAGAAATATATGGTTAGCCTCTTGTCATAATACTCACTTTTTTTTTTCTTTCTTATTTTCTTCTTTCCTTCGTAAGGCTATGGCCAGCTGCACATTCTGTAAAGGGCCAGCCGTCGTTCCTTTAGGCACTGCAGCAAATTTCACTATTCTCGCCAAAGCAGGAGTGTCAACTGTTCCCAATTCCATGATTGGTACGGCTGCAGCTCCTAATATCTCCCTTAAAATTAATTCTCACGCACTTGTTCTTCCCGATTTCCAGTCGGAGACGTCGGAGCGAGCCCAATCGCTGCCACGGGGCTCACTGGATTTTCACTCTCGCTGGACCCCAGTTTAAAATTCGCCACTTCCAGCCAAGTCGTCGGAAAGCTTTACGCAGCGGATTTCGGGCCACCCGCCCTCACTGTTGCGACCTTGGATTCGCAGGCTGCATTCGTAGATGCCACTACGCGCCCGAATCCGAATTTTGTGGAACTGGGAGCTGGTGCGTCGACACAATTATCTCACTTTTACATGTCCAGTCTGACCGGAATTCAAATGCACCTTAATAGGCATCATCGGCGGTTTAACTTTAAAACCAGGAATTTACAAGTGGAGCTCAGTTGTCACCGCGCCGACGAGCATTACCCTCTCCGGTGGTAAAAAAGCCAGTGCGTACTAATACTTCCATATTATCTTAGTGCATATTAAAATAAATATCCACCCCAAGCCTGGATCTTTCAGATTGCCGGCACTTTCACAATGGACCCGCAAACTAATATCATACTCACTGGTGGTGCTCTCACGCGGAATATTGTCTGGGTTGTTTCGGGGGCGGTAACTATAGGCGTTGGCGCCCACTTTGAAGGCGTATTGTTGGCGGCCACCAGTGTTACGCTGAATACGGGGGCCACCATGAACGGGCGAATTTTTGCTCAGACTGCAGTTGCCTTGCAGATGGCTACTGTTGTTGCACCCAAGTAGCTATGCAGCCCGAGTCTGTCGAGTTGCGAAAGGATCACATAATTTTTTTTTTGCAACATTAGTATGTAGCCATATTGTTAATGGCCATTAATATGATCTTCCTTCTTTTTGGGTAGAATTATTTGTATTACGAGAACCTGTTTAGGGTATTGAGCAAAGGTGAAAACGAAAATCTGTTGGCACAGGATAAGAAAAGAGATTTCATATATATATAAGAGATAACTAGTAGATTTTCAAATTTGAGCACCTGATGCCAGGGTCTTATCGTATACCTCGGAGTGTCTCCCGGCTGCCCGTTTGCCTCTCTGCTGCACAGTAGGGGACAAACAAACATGGTAAAAAACCTTTTTTTTTTATATATCTCACCCTGGGACTGGGAGCCCGATTTAGCTTTTTTGTTTACGTAATAAGTTAGTTAAAGTTAGTTAGCAACTCAGCCCACCCAGTGCTTGCAAACTCAACTTGAGGAGACCTTGGTGCAAAAAAAATGCATAGCTAGGTTGTCTTGTTCAAGAAACTTATCCTCACTCCATTGGAAATACCAGATCGACACCCACCAGACCAGAAGTCTGGCTGAAAATGCACTATTTAAGATAGCATTAGTATGTGGACTGGGACTGATTTCCATATTGTACTTCATATGCATTCTGTATGCTGTACGCAACGGCTGCATATTTTACATATAAGCTCACCTAAATAGCAGACTTAGCCATCTCATCGATGTTATTTCAGCACACTCTGGGTGGGGATGTCTACTTATATACTGATACAATATCTACTCAAGTTATTTGTTCCCTCATTAACATAAGTCCAAATAAAAGAGACAGAAAAAATCAGAAATGAAATTACTTGTACAGTGTAGGGGTCAGAAAGATGAGGCCCTGTATATTTTCAACCTTTCTATCGTTATTTTGACTGGACGAACCTAATTTTATAAAGTAACCACTAGTTTCTGAATAAAAGGACAAAGTACTTGTTATTCACCAGAATACCGTCGCAAGAGCGGGACGAGCCACTTATTCCTCAATATTCTGAAACTTCGACTCCTTCGCCGACAATTTAGCAGCGAGATCATCAACCATGTCTGCCGGAACGTTTGGCAGTAAAGCTGAGGGTTTCAGAGCTCCCGCGTCGCTGTAGACTTCTGGAATGATCTCGTCGCCGTCGCGGAAGTCGAATTTGGTTCGCAACTTAGCTGCCAAAGCTGCGGCTTTGCTCTGTTTGCTTGCGGCTTTTGCAGATGCAACATCTGTGCGGACTGTAGATAGATTTAAATGTAAACCGTTGGTTTTTGTTTCGGCTCGTCAATGATACGCACCGGTGATATCTCTTTGGAGTAAGATAGGCATCCCGATTAGCATTGCTCTCGCTTCTAGCGATGTGCTATCTGTAGTGGATTTTATTCAAAGGGTAAGTTGCATAAAAGAGAGAGGGGCTCAGCTACTTGCGCGCGAGGGTCCAATGGAGCTGCGAATGCCATCGGGATACCAAGGGAAATGAAAAATATCAGGGTTTTAGTGAAGAGCATTGCGCTCTGGTGAGTCTGATTGGCAGTGGGGTTGAGAGCTTGATCTTCTTCCTGGAATAGGGTTTTTTATATATAAAAATCCAGGCATTTAATTACTCAGTGAATAGCTTGGAATTGTTACAAGAAACCCACGGGCTCCGTATCTGCACATCGACAAGATTTTGAGTCGAAGTTGCTTCTCTGCCGCACTATGCCAGCAGCTCGGGAAACTGGATCCTTAGTAGATCTCAATGCTGGAATCCGAGGAATCTCCTTCATCCAAAATTAGACAGCTAGAGACAGCAGAGAATTAAGCACTGCTCTAGAATTGAACGTGTTACGAGAAACCCATGGACTCTGTGCCTGCACATCGTGAAAATTTCCAGTCGAAGCTACTTCTCTGCCGCACAATGCCAACTACTCGGGAAACTGGGTCCTCACCGGATCCCGGTACTGGAATCTGAGAGATCACCTCGAGTTGAAATTAGACACCTCGATACAGCAAAGGTGACGATCGAATGAAGCGCAGATTCATGGGCCTGACTGGGTCTGTATTCTAGACCGGATTCAATTGGAGGACAGTAGTTGAGGAAAAGAATGATCCCCCATATCAGCCTCCCTGCTAGGTTTAAGTGCTCCCGGGGTTGCGCCACATAGAGCGCTGTGTGGATCGTTCCTCGCCCTACGTCAAGGGAGGTTCTGGTCCTTGTGATTCGCCTTTCACCTCTTATTTTAAAGAGTCCGCAGCGCCGTAGTAGAAACATGAGATTAAGAGGCATTAGAAGCGCTTGCATATACGTTGGAAATCTATTCAGATAATCTTACTTAGTCCAAAGATGAAGTTATTAGGGAAAAGTATTAGCCCTGTAATGGAAGAATCAGTGGACAAGGCAAAAAACTATCATCGTCCGTCAATGAGTTCTTGCGTAACAAGCACATGACAGGCGTTATACCGTTATCAACCTCCCAGTTTTGGCATCGAGAAAAGGCCGTGGCATCCGTGCACAGCCCGTGCCATTTTGCACGGACTGCACGGACTTTGCACAGACCTTCATATAAGATATTTTTTTATCAAGTTTTCTAAGGTCAGTGGGCAATCTTATGTTTCTCACTTTCCTTGGTTATTCAAAGGCATGTACATCATTTAGCCCCCATCAGACTTTCAATTTCTAATCCCAGTCAGATAGTATATAAGTTATACTTGTCAATATATCCTCAATCTGGCCTGATGATCCGCATTAGCTGTAATCGAGTAATATCATCACTTCATGATAAAGCTTCACATTATTTTAGGACTTAATTAGATGACCATTTGTGCCTTTGTGCACGGACTTGCATGGACCTACACTTCTTCAGCACAGACTGCCACAAACATAAGCATGGATGTGCACAGACTTGCACGGACGTGACACAGACTCGGTTATGAGCTGCAGATATATTTCAAAACATAAAGGACACTGAAAACTCACACACACCAAAGTGAGCCAGTCTCGATCGACACATGTGGTTGATCGACTCCAGGCACTCTCAGGTTGCATGTGTTTGCTGAGGGTCTCCCTAACGATAGCTTATTCAGTTTCAAGAAATTATTTAATGATCCATTCCAGTATCTCTAAAGGCCAAGTTTAATGACTTGCAAAACTTCTCTCTTAAAATGCTTTTGCCTTTATAGGCCTATTTCATTGGAATGGCTCCTAAATTATTGGTTTCCTACTCATACCCTCATATATATTTAACTAATCTTTTATAACCTCGTCATTTATACATAGTGTGCTGATTTCTTCTAACATAGGAGGGTGCCACAACGAAACAATCATAAGGTATGTGCCATCTTAATTTTATGAATTTCTTGTGAACACGCCAGCTGTTAGACTTCAAACTACGAACCAAAACACTGAGTCCTTTGACTGTTTCAACCTATTATTGAGGCATGTAAATATAAACTAACTCATTATTTAAATTTTCTTGCTATATTTTGTGGACAGAGATATCTGAAGTTATTCTTCTTGAACACCAGCAGATGGACCGTGCATGAGCTCGAATACAGCCATTGGTAGTTCTTGTCAGTCATAAAAAAAAATTTGAACGTCAAGAGGCTCCTTCATACAAATTGTGGCTATAATATTGTGCACGCACCAACACACACACCAACTTTGCACCTGCCCACACAGCATGCACATGGAATGGTAAAAACCTGCGCCGCAAAGTTTGCACTGCGAACATAGCTTGGACCTGATTTCTTAGCAAATCCCCTTCCACCTGAGCTTCCAGAGGCTCCAGCTGAGCAAAGAACTCACCCCAAACTCTGCTCAAAGAACATTAAAACATAACAGAATTAAAGATGTTTGCCCATGTAGATAGCATTATATACATTTCATTTCACAATTTCATACGTAACCAGTAATTATGTACGATAGTCTTAACCATACTATATGAATTCCCTACCGGTTGACAAACCTATATAGTGGCCAACCAACTTACTACCAGGTGCACGAAAGTCATACAGAATTGCACGGGCGTCAGTAGTGCACGGACTAGTTTGCACGGGCCTTGAATCCCATTGCACGGATGTCGCACGGACATGCACGGGCCTGCACGGACAGCACGGATGTGCCATGGCCTTTTACCCGTGCCCGAAATTAATATATTCAGTTAATTAGTATAATAGGTACACAAAATAAAAGCTACTACTCATATCACTGCTATGTATATAAGAGAAACGACATAATGATGATTGATATATGGCCGCCAAGATTGTTTTCCTCCTTCATTGTAACAAGTTCAGCAATAATATAAGTTCTGAGCATATTGCTTACCATTAGGTGTATGTTGAGAATTCCTTGAAAAAAACAAATTCCTGATAACATCTGTGACGTGAAGGAGAGTAGTGAGCAAAATGACAGACATGGGGTTGCTCTGGAAGAATGGTAAGTTGACTATAAATAAGTACTGGACGATTTCGAATTGTTCGGCCGTCACAGGTCACAGGCCCTCTGGATGTGGCTGAAATTGGTTGATTGTCCCAGGTCACAACCGAAGTGGCCAACGACTACTTACAAATCATGTCGGAACCTTGACGGTTGATGTCAAGACAAGAACTTCGAGAATCGAGAGTGTAGACCCACGCAATTGAAACCAATTCCAATGAAATAGAGGCAATGGCAAGAGTAAGAATGACAATGAGAGTAAGAGTCAGAGAGAAAGCAAGAGATCGGCTTTGCATTGTTATTTCTTTTAAGAATTGAGAGGTTTTTATACTATGAGAGGCAACTAAATTGGAGAAATGTGGTGGATAGTTTTTTCACAGAAAGATTGAGTCAGTAAATGCTGTAGCTAAGGGTGGGGAGACACCATATCTTAGAATGATGGTGAGGATGAATTAAATGACGAGTCACTGCAGAGCACTAGGAGAAGGAACAAGAAAAGATATTGTTGAATATGTGCAACACCTGTTGCTGTGCACAATGCACTCACTGCTGAGCAGATATGTCACCGTAATACCTCGTCTCATGCAGATGGCTCTGTGTGCAACAACATACCAACCTTGTCAGACTTCGACAAACACCGCGAAAGCTTGCTCTCCGATGATTCAGAAGAAGGCTGGGCGTCCGAACTTCGGCGCTATCTTGGGGATATGGAACGGGACGTAAAAAAAGATACAGATATTGTTGAATGGTGGCAGGTAAGTAGCTTATCCCCCAAGTTTGTTACTCGGCACTTCTCACCATCCAAAAGAATCATGCTCAACTATATCCAACAATGGCTCGGATCGCACTTGACGTCCTTCCTTCCCAGGCATCGTCGGTCCCATGTGAGCGGCTTTTTTCAGGCAGCAAACAGATTGCAGCGGATCGTCGAGCATGCCTCGGCCCTCGAGTCTTCAAAGAACTTGTAATCATGAACTCCGCATGGAGACCGGAGCTTCACAACGTGGCGGCTTGGTCTGCAGCCCAGGTCGAAGAGATCAGTCTCTTTGACTTTGAGGAGATGCTCGCCGACAAGGTTGAATGTACAGAATGGGATAACGAGCTGGGACGAGGGTTTTTTGACTAATATAATTTATTGCTTACCTCTCGCCTCTAGTACTTACACTCCATTCTTAATGTAGTACATAATGAACAAGGACTCGTAGCCTTCCCTCAATATATTCGAAACGAACCACTAACTAACTACCTACTAGTAAAAGACCGGTCTGGGACCGGTTGCCAACTGGTTGCAATTGCAACCGGTTTAGACTGGTCTCGCAACTGCAAAGACTGCACAAAACCGATCAGGACCGGTCCTCCTTGGTTCGGTCCAGTCTTTTGCAATCTTCGAGAAAGGAGAGACCGGTCTCGGTCTCGGTCCTGGCCTCTGAGGGTCAAAAAACCAGACCGGACCGGACTTTAAAACACTAGATATGTGCTCTAACTGTCACTGTGCATGATGCACTCCAGGCACTTCATGCTGGTACCTTGGGGGGTGCAAGAACAAGCTTGCATGGTGCAGGTTAGACACCTGATATGCCCTAGGTGGATCTACACCTAAACACTAAGGAAATACCACATATCAGCATCTAAAAGTATGATATTAAGTGAGAACAGCTAGCTATGACAGGACAGAGTACAGTAATAAAGATCTAAGTACAGGAGAGAATGGGCTAGCTAGAACAAAGAATAACACAGAGCATAGCAGTGCTGAATGTAGCACCAGCATTTGGAACCCAGGGGTAACTGATACAGCTAAGCCATAACTGAGAGCAACTATAGCACAGCAGAACTGAAGTGATGGTGGTGTTTGTTTGGCTTCAGATGTGAGCCCTAACAGTCACACACAATGTAAGAATAAGAAACATAGGTGATATGCCCTAGGTGGATCTACACTTAAACACTAAGGAAAAACCACATATTGGCATCTAAATTATGATATTAGTCAAAACAGCTAGCTACAACAGGACAGAGTACAATAATAAAGCCTTAAGTACTGGAGAAAATAGGCTAGCTAGAATGAAGGAAAATGCAAAGCACAGTAGCACTGGATATAGCACCAGCATTCAGAACCTGGGGGGAACTGATATGGCTAAGCTGTAACCAAGAGCAGCTATAGTACAACCAAACCAAAGTGACAGTGGTGTTTGTTTGGCTTCAGATGTGAGCCCTAACAGCCACACACAATGATCAGAGAACATCACATGAAAGTAGAACATATGGATAATCATATGCAAATGGAACATAAAATAATATTAAATGGAATATACAGGTCTATGCTACATCATACAAGACATAGTTGGAAGATAAGTAAGAGAGACACAAAGGAACAAAGTGTCAGATATGTTAGTCAGGCTCCAAAGAGGAGAGCAAAGTAGAAGAGAAAGGCTCTGGTGAGACACCCTCCCAGAGAATAAATATGAATAAACATGCAATTGCTAGTAAGCAATGCCCAAAATATGAGGAAACCAAAAACCTGGCCAAGAAATGAGCTAAGAATAGCCATCCAGGATGAGATAAAAGCTCCAGGATAAGGAAAGACAAAAATAACAGGGATTTTGCCCCTGTTCTCTCACAACATGATACACAGTGACAAGCCATCAGCTCCTGCAATGCTAAGTCAGAGAGATGAGCAGATTCTGGTTTGGTTTTGAAGTCAGAAGTGCTAGCTAGACTTAGCAACTAGAGAGTGAATAAACCATTATACCTTAAACTAAGAGAGAATCAAATTGAGTACTAGACAACAAAACCAGGACTAAGTCCTTGAGCTGTGTTAGTGATTTGAGAAGCTTGAGGGAAAGGAAGACCATCCCTTTTGGCTCAATTAGTAAAAAGTGCAATTTCAGGAGAAAGGAAGACCATCTCCTGGAATCTTCACCCAAAGACAGAAGGAAGACCACTGTGCTTTGAGGAGTTAAAGAGGGAAAGGAAGACCATCCCTAGTTAAAGTTTAGAGAGAGACCATTAGTATTTACAAGGGAAGGAAGACCACCATTGTAGATTGAAGAGATTTACATTGAGAAGAGACCTATCTACACTTAGAACAAAGTGAGCTTGCAGGCTCTAGAGACAGTAAGATCATCTCAAAGAGTTGTAGCTAAATAAGTGAAAAGGAAGACCATTCACTGTATCTAGCTAGCATAGTGTCAGACATCATTTTACCTTACTTTGTGCATTTTGTATTGCATTTTTGAATACTATCTCACTTCAGACTTGCCCCTAACAAACTTAAGAGGTTGTGACCAGTCTGTAGGGAGTAAAATGATTTTATTGTCATTCTACTCTACAGACTACATTCCCCTTTTCACAGAGGAAATATTTATTATGGGGTGCCCAATACCCTTTGGGAAGCAGGTCTTCAGGCTTGAATGAAAACACTGAGCACAGGATATCACTGGGTACTTGCTCCTCAGCACCTTTCTGGTGGGTGGATTCTTTATACTCATTGGGTATTGAATACCCAATACTCTCTTAATAGAAAGCCCTTTCATTTCAAGTATGTTCCCTCCTCTTGTTTTATCTATGTGCCACAAGAATGTATTTTAGCCATTATAACCATGACTCTGGCATTTGCATCCATTCCAGGCATGAATTTTAATAATATAGCTACTAGTGTTTGTTAGCTCTGAAGATGCATACTACCTATCAAGGAGACCAGCCATGCTCACTTGTTCCAGGAATGAGTGCATTCCTCAGGTGCCTCTCAGTACCTAAGGTTTCAACACCTGTTGACAGTGTTTCAAAGCTGTGACAAAGCATACTACTCATCAAGAGGACTAGCCATGCCCACTTGTTCCTGGAATGAGTGCATTCATAGGGTGCTCTTCACTCCATAATATATTTTTAACATTTGTTGGCCATGTTCAGTGTTTGGTAACTCTGAAGAATCATACTACTTATCAAGAAGACCAGCTATGCTCACTTGTTTCAGGAATAAGTGAATTCCTCAGGTGATTCTCAGTATCTAATATATTTCAACATTTTTTGACAGTGTTTACTACTTATGAAGAAGCCTAGCCATGATCATCTTGTCATTGCTATTTTCTTATAATTCTATGTCTAATAATATATGTGTACAAATGAATTATATTGATCACCTGTTCAGATCTATCAATGACATGTTCATCTCTTATTTCAAGCAGTATGAATAGACAACTGATACTACCCAAGTGCTAGCTACCACTTCTCTTTCATGGAACAAGTGGACTCCTAAAGTCATTCTCACTGACTTCTATCAAGGAGACCAGCTATGCCAATTTGTACTTGGAACAAGTGCATTCCACAGGTGCTTCTCAATGTATAATATATTTCAATGTTGGTTAACAGTGTTCAGTAGCCACAAAGAAATATACTACTTATTAAGGAGACTGGCCATAGACACTTGTTCCTGAAACAGGTGCATACTAGTGCAATTAGTTGGGAGCATCTGTGCTTACTCATTCTTAGAATGAGTGCATGTTGATGCAATTAGTTGGGAGCATCTGTGCTTGCTAGTTCCTGCAATGAGTGCACATCAATGAGCTGCTAGTTCCTGCAATGAGTGCACATCAATGTGCTGCTAGTTCCTGCAATGAGTGCACATCAATATGCAGATGTCACTGGCTATTAGCATCTATGCTCATGTGTTCCTGGAGCAAGTGCATGTCAACATGTCAACACCATCAGTTAAGAGCATTCATACTCACTCACTCCTGGAATGAGTGCATTTAGAGAGCAATCACTGATCTGTTCCAAATCCTTCCCTAGTCTCATACCAATCCTATGTCAATCCTACATCTATTCTCCTCTCAATTCTACATGAGTTCTGGTCATTTCCTACCTCCAATCCTAATCTAACTGAAGTTCAAACCCTACTTCAATCCTAAGTATCCCTATAACCCACTGCACTGTAAAGGATGTAAGTAGATGTGCTTATGGAATGTATGAACATACAGTATTCCAACTTGGGACATATACTCACCATTTGATTTGAATGAACTGAAAAAAGATACAGCTTGTTTCACGATCTTGTCAGCATTATGGGCTCGATACTGATGAGTTAGTGGGACTGACATCATAGCCATTAGTCTTGTGAGTTTTGACACAGAACACCAAAAAATGATATACCAAGAGATCTGACCAAGACATCATGCAATTGTGCCTTGAACAATAATCGATTGTGGGTGCTTAACTTCTGCTGTGGAGCATACATCATTATCTTGTGCTTTTTTGAGTAAATTTCGAGGAACCAGGATAGATCATGACCAGTGACATATGCAGGAGGAACAATAGGTGAGAGGGCCCTAATCAGAAACCTTGTTGGTCCAGGGCACCCATTGGCATATGGCCATGGGAGCTGGAGAGGCATATTACTGACTGCATTTGTTGCAGGATTCTGATATGCCATGCCTACAGGGTACATAGACATTGGTACAGAATCTTGAGGCTGTAGGGTTTGACAAGCACCATACCCATATGGCTGCTGTAGGCTTGTACTGACTGCATTTGTTGCAGGATTGCAGTGTGCCACACCTATGGCAGGGTAACCAGTTGAACCTGGCTCATATTGATATTGTGATTGAGTGTGCCTGTCCTGCCTGTGGGGGTAGGAAGCCATATTGACTGTATTAGTAGCAGTACTCTAGTATGCCATGGCTACAGGCCTCTCAACATGAGTTTGTGGTTGTGGCAGACAATCACTAGCCTTCATGAGGTTTTAGCCAGAGAGAATGCTAGCAATTGATGATTGACCATGTAGTTCAGGATTTGAGTACAAAACTTAGAGCTAAGAGGATTTCAGGGTTAACAATCAATCATACAGTTCATTTGCAGTGGGAGTTGAAGTTTAAGAGAACAACAACACTTGGTTCCAATTTCATCTCAGGGGTCAATTAACAATTGTGACAGCCAGGGAAAAAGAACTTGGAAATAACACAGTAGAACCATGTGTGTCGGACTTCTTCCTTCAATATTGACTGTCATAACTATTTTTGTGTATTAGTGATAAAATGATAATAATATTATGCCCTCAACTTGAGGTTTTATATACTATGATATAAAGCAACTAGAACAAGCTTTGCTTGGGTGGCTTTGCAACCCTGGTGCTGCTTTCAGGGCTTGGTTATGGTGTTTGTGAAGACTGAAAAAGGAATCCAATCCAAATCCCAAAAAGGAAAGAGAAAAAAGAAAAAGAAAGAAATGGGATATCTTATCTGATCTCTCAGTGACTCTATTCTTGTACATTCTAAGTATTCAGCATAAATATTCAGCATTTCTATTGCTACCTTAAATATGGACTATTTGAATGCCTATTTGTTTGTTCTTCCTGTTGACTATGTAAATATGAACATGACTTTCTTTTTGGATGCTGGTTATCCCTGTTATCCCTGCCATTGCAGCCATTCTTCTTTCCACACTGCATACAAGCTTCTAGGCATTTATATGCCCACCCACATTTCTAACAACTTCTTGGTGCTCAATGCTGCTCTTCATTAGTATTTGAACTGCTAGGCATGGTTATACTGGATTTACTCTGAGACCAAGTGCACCTTGCCAAGATCATTTTCATTGGGTTCCAGAGTCAGAAATATCTCATGATTCATAGAAAATTCAAGCTGAATTTGATCATTGATTTCAGATGTTTGTTGAAATGTAGACAAAGCACAGATTCCATTGGTTATTTCTGCTGATGGAGAATTTGCAGAAATAAAACCAGAAGTAGGAGCAGACACAGGAAACTCATGATGAGAAACAATTGTGATTCTTAAAGGGTCATTTACTCAGGCATCAATGGCATAATGTTGTAATCTTGTCTGTGATTTTGTAATATGAGAATTTATTGAGGTCTGCCAGCTGTGAAAATTAGAAACCAGGTATTCCTCAAGCTATGATAATTTTGTCAGATCTAAGTAACATAAGCAATGTTGATAACACAATACTAACTTTATAGTAAATATCACCCAATTAGCATAATCATAGTTCCAGGTTTTCACTGCTTGCTTTCAATCAGGATCTTTTATATCTCTATTAAAGGCTGGATGTTCTCTCATTAGATGTGAAAAGAGAAACTTTTCAGAAATAGTGTGAACAGCTGTGACAGCATACTGGGTTCCTTGTTGCATTGCAACATACCAATACCCCTTTCTCTTGTTATCACCTGGAAATGTTGGCTGAATTAATGCTGCAAACTGCAGCTCAAAAGGTACAGGAAGTATGCCAGAAACTTCAGAAGTAGGTGCATACAGTATTCCATTCACCCATCTTTTTATAATGAATGATCCTGGAACATGATCTCTGACTTTCTCAACAAGGGTTTGTAATTTATCATATAGCCAAATATCAAAGTGACCTTCAAAGGTCTTTCCAGTTTTGTTGAATGTTCCAGTTGTTAGATTGTGATGAAGCAGGAAATATGACAATTGACTCACAGCATGCTTAGGAGAAATTGATGAATCAAGAAAGCATTGACACTTATTCACAAGTGTATCAAAGTAAGATATGGTATAATGATTATTCTACCAGGAATGTCTTGTCTTGTCACTTCTGGTAAATGAGCAGCTTTAATCTCATTATATTCTCCCCACTGAATATCCTTCACAAGTGTTTCATAGTAAGATCTGGGATTGGCTTTGTTCTATCAGAAGGGTAGTGTCTTGTCACTTGTGGTAAATGAAAAACCTTAATCTCATTATATTCTTGCCACTGAAACCTATTCACAAGTACTTCACAGTAAGACACTGGATTATCATTGCTCTACCAGGAGTCTATTATCTTATCACTTCTGGTAAATGAATGGCTTTAATCTCATTATACTCTCACCACTGAAATTTATCCACAAGTATTTCACTGTTCACATGGGATTATTAAATTTCTCCCAGAAGTGTATTGTGTTTTCAATTTAGATAATTTAACAGCTTTAATCTCAAGATACTCCTAGCAACAAGATTTATATGTGCCAAACAGAGAATTGAGCTGCATCATTGGGCAGTCCCTTTGAAGAAGAGCCCTGGAAGTAACAAAAGGAAATTTGAATATCGATGGATTTATTCAGCTGATATCACCTGGACAAAGGAGGGTGTTCTTGAATATATTGCGGACTTTGATGTATCAGGTGACTAAGTCAGTACTTTACACTTCCCCATGCATTCCTGGTGGAGTCCATGTTCCTAGTGGATATCTAATGCAGTCCAACACTCTCCTAGCAATCCTTATAGCACTTAGATTGTTCCTCATGGGCCCTTGTGCATTCCTAATGCAATCCTAGCACATTCCAGATACATTCCTAATATTGCCAAATTAGGAAGACATTTGACTTGTGTGAGAGTGCTAAAAATCAGCATAAAATCAAGGAAATTCAGGAAAGTAAAATAAAATCTGGGAAAATCATTACAAATCATGGAAAATGTTCATATACAGGAGGTTTTACTCTCCCCCATCTATTCTGCACAGAGTCTGCTCAGGGTACAATGTATGAAGATTTAACCATCTCAAAAACGGTGTATGCAAAATAGAATGCACTGCATGAGGATCTAAGCTTCTTGCAAATAGTGTACATAAATGTAGTGCACTATATGAGGATCAAAACTCCTTGCAAATGCTGTGCTCTATTATTAAATGTACATATCTGCTACCTTTGAATTAGTAAATTCCTCTAAATAAAATGTGGTAAACTGTATGAGGATCTAAGCTCCCTTCAAATAGTGTGTAGAAAATGAAGTGCACTATGTGAGGATCTAAGCTCCTCACAAATGAAGTGAATGAGATATGGTGCACTGTGGAAGTATCTAAGATCATTACAAATTTATACACAAGATGTCCTACATCTCCAAGGATCTGAGATCCTGCCCAATCTCCTCATTATTGCATTGTGCCTTTCACTCCTAGCTACTCCCTTCCATTGTTCTACTAACTCAGCATTTTCTACACCATTCATCCCCAGCCATTTCTACCACATGCCTACTATTTTTCTAATATTTCTCTGTTGACTCTGTCATCCTTACTACATCCCGAGAATGTCTCAACTATTGCTCTACAAATTTTATCACCCCTACCTCTGGACTATTCTAGAAATAGAACTTTCTATCAGAAGTGTTATTATTACCCCATTGGCAGATCTAATAACTGTCAAGCTATTTATTCATGAGAAGTATCACTACTTCAGTGTGAGAGCCTGTTGCCATTGCATCTTTCATAATAATGTCATCTATTGGATGACAAGACAATGTGAGAATGAAAGCTACCACTTTCATTGTTGCTGATAGAACAATGTAAGTGAGAACAACCACTACTCTGGTTCAGCTCACATGGCAGTGGTGATTATTGTCCCACCAAATATAGAAACAATAGGTCCTGAAGAGCTTAAAAGTGAAACAGGCAATGCTGATTTGAAACATCAACACCTGTTGACTTATTTTGCCCCCTCCCACTTAGCAGTTTTTTTATGCACTCACTTGCTCCACTCAGAAGTACAATGCACCCTACCTAGAACAAGATCCAGAGGATGATGAGATATTTATGATCTCTTGTGCTCACTCACTGATGCTGAAACCTTTCTTTCACTAAAAGATATTGATTTTGTTATGCTGGGAGTTACAATAATGTGTCTTCTGTCCATTCCAGCACAAGCTAAAGGGGCTGGGAATGGTCCAGATAATTGTGCATACATACATATATCAAAGCTTATGTTTTGCCCTGCAGAACTCTTCCTCCTCATTGTATTAAAAAAATACAATTTATTTAACAACGTTGACATAGAAAAAATACCCGAGGACTCAAATGCAAGAATATGGGTATAGATATGCTTTTATACAAATTTTCGTATGTTATGGCTCGACTTCGTCAAAACTCTGGTGAGATTTAATCCCTTTCAAGTATTATTTTGCCCGAAGGACTCGAGTAAAGACGGAAGGCTGTAGTCTTAAAAATTAACAATATGAGAAAGCAGGGAAGAATTCGTCATGGGAAGTAAAACAAACCACTCCAAGGTTCCTGATATCTATGGGGCAAGGTTTCAAAGCGGTATCTAACAAAAGAGGCCGTGCTAGTATTCCATCATCGAGAGGCTTTCGTTCTGAATTTGAATCGCACTTAATCGAAGACTAACAAAATGATTGGAGAATACTGACCTGCATAAGCGCTTGGTACGGCGTAGGCTTGAAACAGTACTGGCGGACCACATACCAGGATATCTTGAGGCCTAAAAAAGGAGTGTACTGAATATTTATACGATGCAAAGATGAATTCAAGAGAAATCAAACTTTATAAGTCCAAAATCAACGACAGGAGAGAGATTATCCGTCTCCGGCTTTTGTGGATCAATCGAGCCTAAGTAACTCGACGAGAGTGATCTTCAATCGTAATGTTTGGTGCTTACAGAGAGAGAAGCGTTGACTGATGTCGCTCATATTGCAAACAGCAATGTCATCTGTGTTGAAAGGCATTTCTATTTGTTCTGAGAATTCGGGGCTATCATTTTCCATCTTCATGATCGCCATATGCTTCGGCTGCAACGTGTGTCTGATTAGCAGTGAAAACATCGGAAGATATGGTAAATCACTTACCTGAACAACCATATAGAGACTACCAGGTTCCAATGTGCCGTCATTCTTCTCGTCCACGGAGGACAATCCAGATCTATGGCGAATTGTATAATTCATAGTCCGATAAATCTAACAACGCGCTGAACACACTCATTGCCCCAAGAGAGCGTATAATGCATCGAAGCTAAAGATGAGGTCTTTACACTCCCCCCTGCATTCCTGCAGGATTCCGGGAGGAATCCGCAGAATCCACAGAATTTCTACGGAATTTCCGTGGAATTTCCGGGGGAAGTGGAAAGGAATGAAACAGCAATTTCATACTAGTATTATTCCTAGTCC
>JASFDF010000328.1:0-25386 GCA_036937115.1 Nidularia sp. FH-822889
TGGAGAGACTAATAAAATTAACAAACTGAAGTACTACAATACATTCAAAGTACTTAAATACTCAAAAATCTAAGTAATCAGAGTAAATGCAGAGCATTATAAACATACTAGTGCAGTGGAGAAGTAAGTGGGTTAAGAGAGAGAGAACATACGACAAGGGCTAAGGAATACAAATTGAATGTTAATGCAAAGAGGTATACAATGAAAAGTATAGTGTGTGTAGCTGAAATGAAGTAAGTATGAAAATGGAAGTGGACTGGAATAAACCTCAGTAAACACTGGAAATGAGTGGGAAGTCAGGAAAGCATTGGGATTGATTGTAAGCAGTCCAGAGATGGCATGCACTGTGCTATATAAGGATATGACACAATAAAGGAATCAATTCCTGCACTTTGGTAGTATTGTCCTCCAGGTGCTCTTCTCAAGACATGTCTGCAGAAGCAGAACTGGATCTTGTTTGGGGAACTAGTGTCTCAAATCAATGTATTTCTTTACTAAAAGTTCATTTTCATGTGTCTCTGATGGTGAGCTATGACTTATGGGGGAGACTTTTGTGAAATTATCCTTGGATCCAGCAAAAAATGTGTTTTTCGTGTTAATTGACTGTGTACCTTCCATTTCTGGAGATGTCACAACTCTCACATGAACTTGTTTGAGTATAGATGTCATATACCTTACAAGCATAGCATTTTTAAGGTTGATTGAGCACTTCAAGAGTCTCATCCGGAAGATGTCCAAAAAGTTTCCAGGTTTTTGCACATTTTTAGACATTTTCAGGTTTCCAGAATCCTCAAATCATTTTAACTAACCTAATCTAACTAAATTTCTAACCAAATCAATTGCCGTTGTTACAAAAATTAAAGCAATGACGTATCAGGCACAGTTAGTGCCGAGAGGTTTCCACAAAAAGGGACATAAGTTTCCAGATTCCCAGGTTTCGAATGTTTTTGGACGTTTTTGAGGTTGAGAAACCTCTGGAAAATTTTTGGACGTCTTCCTGATGCTCCTGTGAAGTGATGTAAAGAAATTTTATAGCTTCTTTTAAAACATTTCTTTGTGTTATAGGGTTCATCTGCAACTACCCTGCCCTTTAGCTAAGGAGAGGGATATCTCGGCACAAAAGCGGATAATAATGCTTAGGCGCCTGTAACACAGACCTTGCGTTCTGATGCCAGCCACGTGGTGGAGAGGCTGTACATTTGGCATTACGCAGCTGATTCAGATAGCTAATTGAAATCACGCATACTTAGCCCGTCAAGTTGTTCCAATTTCCTGCACCTTCATAAGATCTTTGAAGCACTTCGTGTTTTGCAATCCATTCCGAGCAACGTCAGCCTCTAATTGTACAATGGAGAGGAACATATCATCGAGGCAGGCTTTACTCGTTTTATAATTCTTAAGTAGTATCTCCTGATTGTTGATTCAAATAGTTCACCGGCGAATAAAAATTCAGAAACGGATTCTGCAAGCAGTCCAGACAGGTGCACTTACATTCATCAGTTAAACCACACCACGCTAAGCCACATCGTAGCAGCTTTTATCTAAAAAGTAAGGACAGCCACTACAAATCGTGTGCAGGTCTGTTCACAGCTTCCTCAGACATTACTATTGAATGTAGGCCTGAGGATGCCAAGCACCCTGCTCTTAATGAGATAGGAATCGTAGCTTTGCATCTCAAAAATTCATACCATCGTGATACATGGCCGTTGGAAAGGATATCGCCCATGGTCTGGAAATGTCATAGTGTTGTCAAACTGTGAGTTATTTTACTGTTGAATCTCTGATGCATATCCTCAACCCATCCCATGTGAGGCATGCCATTTCCGAAGAACTCATTATTGTCTCTCAATCCGAAAAAGACGGCAATATTGAATATGTTCACTTAAGGGGAGAAGACTATGAAGGTCTCAGAAAACGGTGTCCACCAAATAACCGTAAGTATATCCTATCAACATTGATAGACCTTAATGAACCAGAATTAACCCCTACTTAAATTTATCAGAATTTACATGTCAATTCATGACTAAAGCGGATGGACCAAGTCTAATATTATCATTTGAAGTCTTTATCGTTCCGCCTGTCAATAACCAGAATACGGTGTTGCATGAAAGTAAGTACTGTCTTGCAGATCCAGGTTTGAAAAGGATATTAATTGATAAAATATATTGGCTTTTACAGCCACAGCGGAAGACATGCCTGCATTATTGAATAACCTTGGGATTTCATTTCAAAGTCGCTTCAAGCGCACAGGAAACTTTGCAGACATCTCTGAGGCGATATTAGACCAGCGGAGAGCAATTCAACAAACCCCAGAGGGCCATGCAAACATGCCTATATTTTTGACTACCCTAGGAAATTTATTGAGAAGGCGCTTTGAGCACACAGGAGACATCACAGACATCTCTGAGGCAATAGTAGCCCAGCAGAAACTAATTCAACTCACTCCCGAGGATCATGAAAACAGGCCTGCGCTTTTAACCACCCTTGGAATTTCATTTCAACATCGATTTGAGCGCACAGGAGACCTCGAAGATATCTCTGAGGCAATATTAGCCAAGCAGAGAGCGGTTCAGCTCACTCTCGAGAGCCACACCGATATGCCTGCTTTGTTGAATTCCCTTGGACTTTCATTTAATCGAAGGTTCAAGCACACTGGAGACCTCAAAGACATCTCTGAGGCGATATCAGCCCACCAAAAAGCTGTGCAGGTTGCTCCCGAGGGCTATCAAAACAAGCATAAATTGTTAAATAATCTCGGAATTTCATTTCAAAGTCGCTTCGAACACACAGGAGACCTCGCAGACGTTTCTAAGGCGATATTAGCCCAACAGAGAGCAGTCCATCTCATTCCTGATGGCCATGCTGACATGCATACACTTTTAACTACCCTTGGAATTTTGTTTGGAAGTCGCTTTGAGCATACAGGAGACCTTGCAGACATTTCTGAGGCGATATTAGCCAAGCAGAGAGCGGTTCAACACACTCCAGAGGGTCATAATGACATGCCTGCAGCATTGAATACCCTCGGAATTTCATTTCTAAGTCGCTTCGAGGACACAGGGGATCTTGCAGACGTCTCTGAGGCGATATTATCCCAGCATAAAGCAGTCCAGCTCGTGCCAGAGGATAATGAAAACATGCCTTTATTGTTGCATAACCTTGGAAATTCATTTCAGAGTCGTTTCGAGTGCACAAGAGACCTTAAAGACATCTCTGAGGCAATATTAGCCAAGAAGAAAGCAGTTCAGCTCGCTCCTGAAGGCCATGCAAACATGCCTACGTTTTTAATCACACTTGGAGACTCATTTTATCGAAGATTCGAATGCACAGAAGACCTTGCAGACATCTCTGAGGCGATATTAGCACAGCAGAGAGCAGTTCAGATCACTCCAGAAGGCCATGCAAAAATGCCTGAATTTTTGAGTGTACTTGGACTTTTATTTGAAAGTCGCTTTGAGCGCACACGGAGCCTCGCGGACATCTCTGAGGCGATCATATCCAAGCAGAGAGCGGTTCAGCTCACTCACAAGAGCCACGCTGATATGCCTGAAAGGTTGAATACCCTTGGGATTTCATTTCTAGATCGTTTTGAGCACACAGGAGACCTCGAAGATATCTCTGAGGCGATACTATTCCAGCACAGAGCAGTCCAGCTCATTCCAGAGGATAATGAAAACATGCCTTTATTGTTGCATAACCTTGGAAATTCATTTCAGAGTCGTTTCGAGAGCACAGGAGAGCTCAATAACATCTCTGAGGCAATACTAGCCAAGAAGAGAGCAGTCCAGCTGACTCCTGAGAGCCATGCAAACATGCCTGCACTTTTAATCACACTTGGAGATTCACTTTATCAAAGATTCGAATGCACAGAAGACCTTGCAGACATCTCTGAGGCGATATCAGCACAGCAGAGAGCAGTTCAGATCACTCCAGAAGGCCATGCAGAAATACCTGAATTTTTGAGTGTACTTGGACTTTCATTTGAAAGTCGCTTTAAGCGCACACGGAGCCTCGCGGACATCTCTGAGGCGATCATATCCAAGCAGAGAGCAGTTCAGCTCACTCCAGAGGGCCATACTGACATGCTTGAAAGGTTGAATACCCTTGGAATTTCACTTCTTAATCGCTTCGAGCAAACAGGAGACCTCAAAGATATATCTGAGGCGATATTAGCCGAGCAGAGAGCAGTTCAGCTCACTCCCGAGGACCATATAAACATGCCTGCGTTTTTGACTAATCTTGGTATTTCATTTCATCGAAGATTTGAGCACACAGGAGACCTTGCGGACATCTCTGAGGCGATATTAGCTCAGCAGAGAGCAGTTCAGCTCACTCCAGAGGGTCATGTTGATATGCCTGCAATGCTAGATAACCTTGGAAATTCATTTGGAAGTCGCTTGGAGCGCACGGATGACTTCACAAATATCTCTGAGGCGATATCATCCCACCATAGGGCAGTCCAGCTCACTTCTGAGGTCCATGCTGACATGCCTGCAAGGTTGATTAATCTTGGGATTTCATTTCGTCGAAGGTTCGAGCGCACAGGAGACCCTGCAAATATCTCGGAGGCGATATTTGCTATGCAGAAAGCAGTTCAGCTAACTCCAGAGGGCCATGCAAACATGTCTACATGGTTGAATAGTCTTGGAAATTCATTTAAAAGAAACTTCGAGCACACAAGAGATCTTGCACACATCTCCGAGGCAATATCATACCAGCAAAGAGCAATTCAGCTCACTCCTGAGGGCCATGTAAACATGCCTGCATTCTTGAATAACCTTGGATGTTCATTTGGAAGTCGTTTCAAGCACACAGAAGACTTCGCAGATATATCTGAGGCAATATTATGCCAGCAGAGAGCAGTTCAGCTCACTCCCGAGGGCCATGTAAATATGCCTTCATTTTTGAATAACCTTGGAATTTCATTTCAAAGTCGCTTCAAGCGCACAGGAGACCTCGCAGATTTGGAAATGGCCACCACAAAGTGCCGTCTAGCCACCATCACCAACTCAGGACGTCCTCGAGATCGCCTCGAAGCTGCTCAAAATTGGGCTCAATGGTCTCAGATATCCAAGCCGTCAGAATCATTGACAGCATACGGTTTTGCCATCGAGCTTATTTCTCAAGTTGCAGGGCTCGAGCAGACTATTAGGACGCGTCACGAGAATCTACTGACGATATCCGAGTTGTCGACCTCGGCTGCTGCTATTGCTATCTCATTACAGAGGCCTGAGATAGCGTTAGAATGGCTGGAGCAAGGTCGTTGCCTCGTTTGGGGTCAGCTTAACAACCTTCGCACTCCCCTTGATAATCTGCGCTCTCATGATCTACATGTACAACTTGCAGATGATATTCTAAAAACTTCTAAAGCGCTAGAGCATGCAGGATATCGCGCAGAGGACTCAGGCTCTTCAATGCTCAACAGCACCATGGTGGACAAAATTTCCAAACAAAACGAGGCGACAGAGCATGTGAAACTTTCTCAACGTTGGAATCAACTGCTGGATCAAGTCCGCGCTATCCCGGAATTCGAGGACTTCCTTCGACCTCTTCCATGTTCTAAACTTCTGGAGCAGCTGCCCAAATACGGTCCAGTTATCATCATCAATGTTCATGAAACCCGTTGTGATGCACTCGCCCTCATCCATGGCAACAATGCACCTCTTCACATACCCCTCAGCAACTTTTCATATGAACAAGCCGAGAATCTACGCAGTCGCTTGAACCTGTATCTCTTATCCAGGAGAGTTCGTACTCAGGGTTCTGAGCCAGAGATGCGTACTGGACGCAAATGGACGTCCACATCGACGGAGAAAGACATCCACGAAGTTTTACGTCAATTATGGGTCTGTGTTGTCAAGCCAGTGTTGGACGGTCTTGCATTTTCGGTAAGCAGAAATTCTGTAGAGGTGATCAAATTTGTGAGCACTTACCATTGTTTACACACCAAGCGTCCTCCATCCGAACCAGAACGCATCTGGTGGTGCGCAACCGGTCCCCTGGCATTCCTCCCACTTCATGCCGCAGGATAATATGAAGATGATAGAGAAATTCCCGGATCCTGTCTCTCTGAGTACGCAATCTCGTCGTACACTCCTACAGTGACTGCGCTTCTGGATAAATTTCAACATACGCACAAAGTGGGTCCAGCGACAGGCGGATTACTCATGATTAGCCAGCCAAATACGAGAGGACTTCCTCCCATCCCGAATACTGCCACAGAAATCCATGCTATTCAACTGGAATTAACGAAGAAAAATATCGAACCTCTGTGCTTAAAAGGAAATGTCGCTACAATTGCTCGAGTGAAAATGGAGATGGAAACCCACGGTCACATCCATTTAGCCTGCCATGCGATTCAAGACATCAAAAATCCCCTACAAAGCGGTTTTGAACTGCACGATGGGCGACTCGAGCTCTCCGAAATCATCAAGAAGCACCTACCCATCGCCGACTTTGCTTTTTTATCTGCATGTCAAACTAGCGCAGGCGACCAGAAGCTGTCAGAGGAGGCCGTCCATCTGGCGGCTGGAATGCTGGCAGCTGGATATCGCGGAGTTGTAGCTACTATGTGGTCGATCCAGGATAACTATGGACCCGAGATAGCGAAAGACTTCTACGCTCATCTCGTGAGTCACGGAACATCTTCGAAAGGAGATGGGGGATTGAATAGCGACGGTGCCGCTCGCGCACTTCATCATGCGATGCAGCGAATACGAGCGAGGCTCGGTGATTCACAGGATGCCCTTCTAGCATGGGTGCCATATGTCCACATGGGCCTATGATTGCGTATTTGAAATTAAGGTCGTACTTGCATATTTAGAATAGGGTTGAATCGATTATCGAAGTGACCGGGAATTCGGTGATTTATTGCAATAGACGATTGTTGTTGAAGAACACTGGACACCAAGGGGTACGCAAGAAAAAAATCTAGCATACCCTGTTGATTTTTGCGTTTAAGGGCCGCTGGACCCACCCCCCTCTCCCTACCTGCCTAATTAGGACATTTTTGATGGGGATCGGATGACAAATAATCTATTTTAAGTACGGGCATCTACTGCTGTCTCCGTCTTTACGTCGTTTTCTGCTTGCTACTCTAAACCTGCCGTTCTTACACTCGTTGTCACAGAACAAGCCGCCAGTTGGATTTCCATAAGACCTTGACACGATAAGTGATACTATGTGAAATTTTGTGAATTTGTTCATGAATACCAACCTTTCTTCTGGAGACTTACTGTTAATTCACAGCCAAGTGCATCACATCTCAAGAGATCGACATCTTAAATAACTTCGTTGCAGTAGTCCTTGGCACATGTGTACTTTTCTCGGTCACCATAGTTAAGGTTCACGGGTGCCCCTTGTCTTTTTTGTGGACGAGAAAGCATTGGAAGATCCTCTCTCATTCTCGACATGGACTGCACTGTTGGAGCTCTCTGCCATCACATCCCAAACAAGCATCTTTGAAGGATGCCTGATTGCACAAGTGTAGGAACTTTTAGGGAGCACTACTAAATTTCGGGCACAGGACTGCGAGATTTCGGTAAAACCCTTGCAAAATAATAGCGGTCACATACTAATGACTGGAAAGCACTTATTGAGCATTGAAAAATGTTGAATTTGATACTTTGGTAAAGGTTTTACAGCTGGTTAGCCATTCTCCCAACAAATTTCAAGAACTATAGAAAGTCAGAAGAAAATATGTTTAAGGCCGGTCAAAGACACCCCCCCTCCCAAGAGGGCTTCTCGGCATTTGCTAGTGTGCGCCCCTTGCTGGACACTGAAAGTATAATATGTAACATTCCCGAGTTGAACTTAGAAGAATAAGTACTTATTTTATGGGTGCCGTACGTTTATGGTTCACATGGGCCATGATTGTAGATTTTGAAATCGAGATTGTACTTACATGTTTCAATGCGTTTGAATCGAAGCGATCGAGTCTTCAGTTAGTTGTTACACTTAAGTGGTGCTAGTGACTGAAAAAACGCAACCTAAATTCGCCGACCCTGAGAATACAACTTACCTGCTTGGCATTTTCCGATGTTTCTTGCCATGGACAAAGTTATAACTCTTGCGTCGAGGCATTGAATAGGGATCTAATGGTGAACTCACAAAATCACGATGAATGAGCATAAGTTATAGGTTTCTCCATTCAAATGAGGGAAAATACAGGAGTAGGGTGCATAACAGTAGTTTCACAAATAGCTTTTTTGCAGTTGTGCAAGTGAAAAAGCTGGAAAAAGCATTAAAGTAACAAGTCAAAAAATTCGGGTGTCTATTCTGGAAAATCTAGCTGCTTTTTGGTTGTCTCAAAGGAAAGGAAAGTCAAAAATCTAGAAAAAGCGAAAGAAGTGACTAAGAACTTATATACAGCAAGCAGGAATTTCTACCAGAGCAATTATTTTATGACAGTGGTAAAGATTTCCAGATGCGCTTTATATTGTCGGGGTGTGCATGGACCAAGGAAAAGCTTCAATGTGGAGATAGCTTTTTAACTTTTGACTAGTAAACAAGTAAAGTGAGAGATTGGTGATGCCATGACGGTCGTCGGACACCGAATACGCAGCGTGATGGAGGAATTAAAAATGTTAAAGTAACGCTGGGACGGTGACAGTATGTTTTAAGGATGACGAACGAGCGAGGATATCTTAGGCCAATTAGATAGGACGGTTTGTGGACGGTCGTCGACGAGTATCGGAGCACGTCAGTGATGCTAGCTGATGGAGTTTGAATTAGCTTCCTCTTATCTTATCTGGCATTTGCAGGAGCTGATTTTATATCGTAACCATCAGGCTCATGTACTTACGTCGCTTTCTCCCCTCCTATTCATTCCTACCACTTGACACTGAGTGCTGAGCACCACTCCAGCCACATTCATGCGCCTGGTAAGCGCGATGCTCGACCCAAGCTCGACTCACCAATCGTCATCCTCCTGAAAAAACCTTTGAACTCTACAAGTTAAAGAGACCACAGAACTGTATCTTACCCAGCAGTGGGTGCTTGACGATGAGTTTGTGGTGCTGGTGCATTGTTACATGTTTCTGTTCTCTACATCTACCGCAATGTTGAGAACTTGCATATCTGGTTCCAGCATGATAGAACATTTTCATTTCGTTGCCCATCAGTATTTTGTTTGTCCCAGGATTAAAAAGACAGTGCACCACCTTCGCCGCTCCAAGGACAATCCAGATAGGGAACATTTCTATTCGTCTACCCCAAGAACAAACAAAGGCACTGTAAGATAACGAGTGCCATATTTTATTGTTTTAGCTGTCATACTCGTCCTCAACTTCAGGAGATGGCTAATTCATGTGAGACTTAGCAACAGACATAATTTTTTGCAAGCTAGTAGACGTATAGTTTTCCATGGTAATTAACAAAGAGTTCATGCGTGAAAGTATTCATCGTGGTCTCCACTTCATCTGACACAAACCTTCCGACAACTGCTTGAATCTGAGCAATTCCTTAGCCTCCGCCAGTGGCGTCATCTTTTGGTGCTGTTCCTCCTTCCTGCCTTCGTTTAGAAGAACCCGTTTGGAAGGTTTTGACCAACTTTCAGGCGCTCCCTGTTCAACAACATGCTTTCCGAGTAGCATAGACGTTGATGTGGAAGTGGTCCTATTATTATTGCTAGAATTATCCATGAATTTCTGTAATGCAGGCAAAACTATCGTCTTGAGGGGCATCTAGCTGTATATCAAAATTATATGTTAAATATGCTCCTGGAGTTCCGTTTCCGGTGGTACCATTACAATGTGAGCTACATTTGCATAGCACGACCATCTTGCCATCTAGAAGTCTTAAGGGAGCTGCGGAAGCCATTTAAGAGCACGGAGGCAAGGGCAGCTACGTGACTCGAGTAAGGAATGTGACTTTAACTAAGTACAGTATCCTGGATAGAATTTCGAAAGCTACGCTCGAATGGCTCTATAAAGATTTTGCAATGCCGCATCGTCCTCGTCTTGCGATCCAGGTATATCTCCGTTCGACCCAGGATTATGAATGTATCCAGATTCCGTATCCCAATAGCAGTAGCCTAGACGTCCATCCGAATCCTCGTAGTCCGATTCAAGATTAACCTCAAGGACTTTTAGGCCGGCCAGCGTATTTTTGAAATTCTTCCACACATCTGCCCAGAGTCTGTCTGGGGGAGAATTGATCAGATGGTGATCGTGAGATATGAAGCACGCGTCGAGCTTAAGATGTTTAAGTGTTACTTTCTGGGCTACAATGAACTGCTCCACTCCACCACTGTCGAGCACTATCTGTCTTAACGTTAACGATGCGAGGTTCGGAAGACAAAGAGCCTGCGTCTCGGAGAAAAAAGGGCAGGCAAGGTTATCGTCGCATGCCAGCGTCAACGAAGTAGCATTTGAAGCATTTTGAAGAATCGATGGTATATCATGTTGCCAGAAGTCTTCATAGTGCTGCGTGCGCAAAATGGCATCGCCGCTCTCTCCTTCGATCACGGTGATAGAGAGTGTTTTAATATCTTTAAAAATGTCTTGAAATTCCATAGAAATGTAGAGCTTATTATGCCATGCGATAAATCCGCTCAACTCGAACGTATGCAATGAGACTGGACGAGTAGTTGCATTTGAGAGGGACTTGAGCACGGTGAGCTGTATTTGCATGTATGGTGATGAATTGTCATCATCATCTTCTATGATGTCCTCCATATATTCTTTGTAGAAGTAGAGCCGGAGGACTTTGAGTGTGGAGAACTGGGAAAGACTGGCAAATACACTCGCAAGCTTGGGAATAACTTCCACGTCTTCTCCATGGGATCAGCACTAGTCAAGTCTTATAAATAACATTTTCTTCGCTTACTATCGTTTCTATCTCCCTGGAAGACGATCTCCTGCACATGCTTTGTTATGTTGGGACAGTCCAGCAAATTTAACACAGACGTGGCACGTATGTCGTTCGCGTGAATATAGAGGACATTGAACACGCGGGGAGTCAAAATGTCGCAGAACTGCCTGGAGGTGCAGCGAAGAGTGAAAAGGTCATGCAACTCTTCAACATCGTCGAAAATATGTGTAAGGAGTTCTGGGGCGAGATTCAACATGATGGTAGGAGGAAAACTCCAGGTCCTGATACTAATCTCAGAATTACCACGGTTGCCACGACAGCCGACGCTCGGGAGTGATTCGGAATTTGGAAATTTGGTGCATTTCAAAGTAAGCAGGGTGCAATGCCGGTAATTGAAGAGGTATTCAAGGAATAATTGGCGTATAGTTATATATGTGAAAAAAGTATGAATTAGTTGTCGATGCTTGATGTCCACAGTACTCTAACATTCAATCCAATCAGTAGAACTTCACAACTCATCAATTCTAAATTGAAATCAAATTTCAAACACATGCATGAGATAGAAATTTGGAACTCATCTTGCTCGAAGGGCTTCTTGAAGGTTTTTTGCCGCCTTATCGTCTTCTTCCTGAGACCATGATATTTTCCCAGATGTCCGGATCTATCCAGACTTCATGTTCCAATAACAGTAGCCTATGCACCGTCTCCTTCCTCACCCTGCGGTGGAAAATCAACTTCAAACGCTTCGATATGTTTTCGAAATTCTTCCACACATTTAGCCAGCGTCTACTTGGATTGATGCCGACCATGTAGGGATCGTGGCATAGAGGTCAAGCATCGAGATTTATACGCGTAAGTGACTTCGGTTCATGAAGATAAACCTCTCGACGCCAATGTCAGTCACCGTTTGCCTTAGAGTCAATAATGCGAGCTTGGGGATGAGGAAGACCCCCGACGGAAATGGGGCATGCAAAGCAGTCATCGGATGCCAGCGTCAAGGAAGTGACATTTGCGCATCCCTTGAGGATAAACGGTATACTGTGCTGCCGGAAGTCCCCGTAATTGCCCGTGCGAGAAACCGTATCTCCGCTGTGCCACTCGATAATGGTAATGGAGAGTCTTGATGTTCCGGACAAATCTCGTAACTCTGTCAGAGCGGTGAAAATCATCAAACCATGCTATGAGTCCACTGGTCTCGATAGTATGCAGCGTCTTCGGATGTGCATTTCTCTGTGACAGTGAGTTGAGCACTGCGACTTGCAGCTGCATGTGCGGTGACGGCGATCCATGCCCAGACCCTGTAGTGTTCTCCATGTATTTGTTATAGAAGCGAAGGCGCACCGCTTCAAGTGAGGTGAATATGAGAAGCCATTTCCGCAAGCTTGGGGATAATGCCCACATCTTCTCAGCAAAGCCAGCATGAGTTGACATTGAGGAAGAAATTCATCCCAACTTACCTTCGTCTTCATATCTCTGGAAGACAATATCCCGCACATGTTTCGTAACCGCGGGTCAGTCCACCAAGTACGAAATAGCCGTAGCACTCCCAATTGAGTGAATACAGAGGACAATGAACCCCCGGGAAGTCAAGACGTTGTAGAAGTGTTGTCAGACAGACCGAAGCGTGAGGAAATTATGCAACTCGTGGACATCACCTAGAATACGCGCGCGATGCGCTGCATGTCGAGGTTCATCATGATAACGAAAAAAGTCTAGAAACTCCGAGGCCTGATATTTGGTCATTTGAATATGTAGGTAAGAGTCTCGCGAGGAAGCGAATCAGAATTGAATTTTGAGCCTCGCAGCATAAATCGAGCATCGTTATGGGGCCTAGCATCGGTATGCGTGGTGATAGGTGGCTGCCCGAATGGACTGTAGGACTTCGTAGCACTTAAGTATACATACGAATAATGAATATAACTAGGGACTGACCGGAATTTGTGGTGGATGAGGTTCAGCGCCAGGTGCTTGTAGCGCGGGAGGTGGCCCGCAAGGCGCGACATCAGATGTTTCAGCATCCACGTGGAATAAACCAGCAAGGCGGGCTGACATTCCGGTGCGCGTGATGGCGATGTTCTGACTATCACTGCGCTAGATATACGCTTGCAACCCGAGGACGTCTAACAACGTAGGAGCCTGAGTGTCTACGAAAGAAACAACGCGTGTCCAAATCTGCAGTCGAATGCACGCTGCCACCTGATTCCATCATGCCACATGCGCCCGACACGGTGTGTTGGAATGCAGCTCGCGATCAGAATGAGGATGAGGGGCCTTCGTCTGCGCGGCGAAAATGAGAAGCAGAGCCTCACGTGGGAGAGAATGAATCGTGAGGTTAATATTAATATTCAACTGCCTATCGTCAGATGTAGGCGACTTGGTCATGTTCGACGTGATAATGAGTGGCTTATTGGCTGGTGGAGAAGGAATGAATAGTAAGTAAGGGATTCGGTGTGGTCATGTTGAACCTCACCTTCGTGGGCATCTGTCGAGGGTACCAGCCGAGTCGAAGGTGACACTGGCGTCAGTCTATAGGCACCTGTTAAGCTACAGGAGAGGAGGCACCTCCAGCAAGTACTTAGTCAGTGTGAATGTGCAAGCAATAGCATGCATTGTGAAACTGGACATTGACAGTCGAGAATCCGAGTCGACACTAGGAACGGGTGGTGCGACACCAAATACGAATATGTTTGCATCCGACCTTTAAACCAAACACACCAAACGTCTAACTCAAAGCGCATGGAGAGGGGTGCATAAAGACCTATGTATTTTTGTCGCATTGCATAGCGGGGGTGAATAAGAGTGCCAAAATACATAATGTGCAACCCCGCGGGTGCCCTGCTCCCATACCCATTCAACATCAACCAGTTATCCTCAACATCAACGCATACACAACTAAACTCGCCGCTTAAGCGATGAGAGTCGAAGCAGTTGCCGAGTCATACTTGAATGTCGGGGGGATCTGTTGCTTGGTCTTGTAGTACCGGGCAAGGCGGTGGATCCTAGACTCGATAAGGATAAGGCGGAACTTGGAGTCCTTGTCCTTGCGGTTGACCTCGAGATGCTTGCGGACGGCAACCGCCTTTTTGATGAGGTGCCAAAGGTCCTCAGGGATGGATGGGCCAAGTCCTATCCCCAAACAAAAGGCATGTACAGGTCGATACGGGGATCAACAATAAAAGATATAGATATAAGGGAGGAAGAAGAAAGGCCAGTGCATGAGTATATAGAGAAGGGATGCAGGTAAGGGGCGCACCTTGCGACTTAAGGATGCGCAGGATTTTGTTACCGGTGACGAAGCGGACCTGGGGAATGCCATGGGAGTCGCGGAGGGTGACACCGATCTGGGAAGGGGTGAGGCCCTTGCGGGCGAGCTTGACGATGTGGTCAACGACATCCTCCGGGGTGGTCTTGAGCCAGGTGGGGGGAGCGCGGCGGTAGGGGAGGGCGGAGGACGCTGGGTGTAGAGTCAGTTGGTGTTGAGAGTTCTATGTAAATGAGACGCACAAATGCCCTTTCCGGGAGCGTGCATGCGACCCATGGCGACTATGCGGGACGATAAGTACAATCAACGGGAACGATGAAGAGGGACAACGTACGATTATGTGGCGGGTGTAGGTCTTGAGGAAAAAAGGTCTTGAAATGTCGGCGGCAGCGTCGGGTAGGCCAACAGCGAAGATTGTGTGCTTTCGGTAATTCCCGAGGGTGGCTGGTGGGTCTGTACAGTTGCAAACCTTAATTTTGGCTGTCCTTAGGAGTGTGCTCAGGTTGTTTGTGCGTGTTACTAACCCATCCAGCAGGCCCCGTCCCCCTCCTTTCTCGCCCATCGCAAGAGGTTAGTTACCCCAGAGGTGACCGCAACTCCCGTCCTCAAGGTCCGTTCGTTGTGTTCGAGGATTTGACGTGTGGACTTACCCTTTTGCAGCATGAAGTTCAACATTGCCAGTAAGCATCATGCAGGCCCGTCTCGTCGTACTCGTTTTAAATGACATCGCATTGCAGACCCCGCGACTGGGGCCCAAAAACTCATCGACCTCGATGACGAGAAGCGATTGTGCGCTCCTTTCTGCTGGCTTTCATGTGGAATGACAAGCTGATTTAACCCCATCGCCAGCCGTATCTTCTACGACAAGAAAATCGCCCAAGAAGTCTCCGGCGACTCCCTCGGCGACGAGTGGAAGGGCTACCTCTTCCGCATCACCGGCGGAAACGACAAGCAGGGCTTCCCCATGAAGCAGGGTGTCCTCCTCCCCTACCGCGTGCGCCTTCTTCTCGCGGACGGGCACTCTTGCTACCGCCCCCGCCGCACCGGCGAGCGCAAGCGCAAGTCAGTCCGTGGCTGCATCGTCGGCCCTGACATCGCCGTCCTCTCCCTCGTCATCGTCAAGCAGGGCGAGAATGAGATCCCCGGCCTCACCGACACGGTCCTCCCCAAGCGCCTTGGTCCCAAGCGCGCGACCAAGATCCGCCGCTTCTTCAACTTGAGCAAGGAGGATGATGTCAGGAAGTACGTAGTCAGGCGCGAGGTGAAGAGCCAGAAGAACCCAGAGGCGAAGCCGTATACCAAGGCGTGAGTCTGGCCCTTTTCTCCTGCTTATTCTCTTACCCATTTTTTCCACTCGCAGTCCCAAGATCCAGCGCCTGGTCACCCCCATCCGCCTCCAGCGCCGCCGCCACCTCCACTCCCTTAAGCGGCGCAAGCTGGAACACCAAAAGGAGCAGAAATCCGAGTACGAGTGCGTATCCCCTTTTCCCTTCTATCTTTCCCTTCCGTTATTTATTTTCTCCCCGCAGTGCCCTCATCGCCAAGCGCGTTGCCGAGAAAAAGGCCAAAGTTGCCGCGATCAAGGCCTCACACCACAAGACCACCACTGCCTAAACTTCTTCCCCCCCTTCTTCCTCTGCTTCTTCTGCTGGGATCACTGGGTGGGCCGCTGTGGGTCGGGGCTGGTTGTGGTGGATTTACGTCTGGCTGGTTGTTGTCGAGCACGAAGGTGCATGTCGTCGTCGTCGCTTTATATCTACTCCGTTTCTCTCATGCGCATGCCTATGTCAACGATATGCCCCCTACTGCCTCACGTGTAAGCAAAGTAAGCAAGAGCTTATGATATGGTTTTTCAAATCTTCAGGGAATGCGCGTGGTTGTTATAAACGCTAAGGGATGCGTGCGAATTTAAATATAACAAAACGAACGCGGCTGTGACCCTCACTATGTTAAACATTGAACGCTGGAGTGAAGCTATGAAATTCGCTACTTGTTGTGACTATTCCTTCCCATCTATCACCTACCACAACATATCCCGACATTCCTCAGTGTCGTTGTCTGGAGCTTGAGTCAGGCTATCCTGCGTCCCAAACGCTCACACAAGTCGGCCATATCATTAGCCCAGAGCCACTTCGTTCTGACACCGGGGTACTGTACACCACAGGGCATCCTCCTCTTGCACACCCAGCATCTCCAAGCGATACTGTCCATCTGCTTGAACAATGGCAAGACTCCTCACCCATCACGCATTCGAGTCTAGACTATCCTTGTCATTTAAACTGCATCTGCTGCATTATGATTGTACAGTCTGAACTTGCCTCTGGCCCCGAGCTCAGCACTGCCCAGTTGGAGTTATGGATTTGTCCTCGCCGACAAACGCGTGATACTCCCTTTTCTATTTCTCCCACAAGAGCTCCTCATACTCATCTTCGACCTGCTCTAAGCATGCAAGGCGGACGAAGACCCCTCCTCTTCCTCTACCTTCCCCGTACGGCGTCTCAGCGGTGTGCACTGCATAGCGCATGCTCGCGTCCCTGGCCCCTGAGTTCTGAGCGCGTGTCGTGCTCTCTATCGACGCCGCACCGACATCTTTGGCTATGCTGCGGTCTTATCTGCGGTGGTATAGAAATGATTTAGACATCGGGATCGTGCTCACAAGGAAGCCAGACCTTCTTGAACTGCAGGTGGAGGGGGCGCGCATTGAAGAATCGATGGCCGTCCTCAAGGATCACCTTCCTCGATGTGAGAATAGCGCCTTAAATGTTATGCACCCTTCCTCCAACTCCTGCATCCTTGAGGAGTTCCATCCCTTCCTCACCAGGCTCACGTTTCTCGAACACAACTGCTCTAACCCGGGCCTCTCCCTCAACCCGCACAAAAAACGGCGCACCTCTAGCCACACAAGCGCAATCACCTCCTACGTCCCTCATCTACATCGTATTCTTCGCGCACGCCTGCACGCACATCGCTTTCCCCGCGTCGACACGCATGTCCCAGACCACGCGCACGTGCCGCCCGGGCCCGTGTGAAAGGGGCACCTCACCAGCCTCCTCGTCGGCGTCGCCTCAAGCTGCTGCCGGCTTCGACACCTGGTAAAACTGGTGCGTCCCGCCGCCGGACCCGCTGGAGTTCTACATTGTCACGCGTTTGATATTCTAGGACATATCGCCGGGATTTATCAACCATTACCTCATGTACAGGCTGGGGCACCTGATCGACATGTTTATCTTTGCATGGTATTCGGTGCGCGAGATCGTGCTGAGGGAGGGGTGCAAATTTCTGCAGGTCTCGCTGGAAGACATCGCCTACACCAGCGACGCTCTCGTGCACTTCCTCGCGGGATTCTCAGAAGAAACGACGCAGTTTGACTTTTCGTACTGCGCTGGGCTCGCCGACGATACACTGCGCCGGTTCCCCGCCACTCGGCGTGTGGCGCACGATCTCGCGCTCACCGTTCAGCTTCCCTACCTTCTCCACATCGGCGCTAACAGACATGGCCAAGGCATTTAAATGCCAGATCTATATCGAATTCAACGCTTAGGGCAATGTGCGGGAGGCTTTTGGCATCATTCGGGTGACAGGGCGGGACTGAATTTGGTGGAGGTGGCGTGTTTTGAAGGGAATGTGAATACATTTTATTGGGATGCTAAGCTGGCAGAATGGAGTGTCCAGAGTCGTAGCTGGAGTGTTCAGTCTCGGCGTGGGCATTTAAAAATAAAATAAAAGTGAAACCCTCCTAATCTCTATTGTAGTGTACCATACGTCTAGGGAAATATCTGCAGCATCAAAAATGGAGGAATTGATAATTGATTGACCCTCACCTGTGACGGACGTTGTGCGAATAGCTAATAGCAAGCAATAATATGTATTAATATTGTACTAATTCCATCTTTCAGTTATTATAAATAGAACGTACCTTAACACTGTCGCCAGCAATACATTCATCAGAGCGAGCATTGGACACAGAGGTATGCATTAATATATTCGATGTCAGAAATAGACTCATACATAGCGCTAGCGACTAGGTTGCTATCAAGCAAAAGACGAAGCGAATTCTCTGCAACGAAATGTATCGCAGTAACTCGGATGATGAGTAGAGACTTATTATGATGAAGAGTAATTGACATGTCAATATTTCAGCACTTGAGAGGAGTCCAGTAATACATATAAAGCAAGCTCAGTGTTAAACTGATGGAGATGATCAATCGTCAATAGAAACCTGAAATTTCTCAACATAACGCGAACGGAGTCTGCATCCCATTCAGGTCTAATTATTGGTGCTCATCTTTCCTCATGCGCATTGTTCTCGTTCGCTCTGTTGCAGGGATTATAACTTACTCTCTCTTGTAATTAACGGTGACCGGCAATAATATGCTCTGTTGCATGTAACAAATCATACTAGCTTGAACGGCCATGGGTTATCAGGGTTGGGCATGATCGTCGCCACACCTCCCAGGCCCAAAATATTTCCACTGGGGTTTAAATGACCCAGTAGGTAACTCGGTCGACCACTAGGAACTAAATGGACGCAGCAAAGTAGTAGGTAAGGCAGCTGGAGGCAATGCTTGCAGGCCACAAGTATTTTACGTACCCTACTGACGCTATCGTCCGTCTTGCGAGTCTACAGGATCTCCAGCTCCACGTAGATGATAGTTACGTCGAGGAGTAAATATCGAGCTATAGGTGCTCAATTTGGGTGTATGTAGCGTTGGGCAATTAGAGGAAGCTCAAGAGCCGTTGAAGACAAGAGACCTAGGGATGGCGAGGATGAAATTGGGCGATCCCAATCACGGAATAGAGGTTTCTCAAATAAGGTTCGCCGGCGTTGCCATGCAGATTGTGCAGCGCTCATTTGGCTTTTGCTGTTATGATGTCTGTCCCTCGCGGCAGCTGGGTAGTCAGACAAAACCTCAGACTATAAGAACTGACTATCAAGCGTTGCGTGAGTTCAATAGAATGAATTTGGTTAAAAGAAGGGCGACACACTTGGAATCCGGAGCAAACAGTTCTTGACAGTCATTTGTGAGAGGCATGCTGGGTAGAGCGTACCATAGCACACTTGCGGGCCTCCCGGTGCCTCCCGGTGCCTCCCGGTGCCTCCCCCACTCCTCTTCAATCACAACCTACGCGTGCTCTGCCGCGTTCTGTCTGTGTGGCAAGAAGCACACGGACTCTGAGAGTCGGGACGAACTCTAGCCAAATGTTGCGCAAGAGAGGTAGAACTCGAAACGAACTTTGCTCTCGACAAATTCTGACATTGGGTTGTTGAGTGGAAAGCATTCTTTCAATTAACACCATTCATGTTCGAAAGAGCATAGAAATTGAGTGCCGATGTCTATTAGTATCTTTCCGTACAGCGGAGAGGTCAGCTAACGTTTGGTGTCAACCCAGGGAACAATCTACGAGAGGACAAGGCGCAAACGATCATGCGTCCAGCACCGCCGCCTCTCACGAAGAGCACAGAGTCGGCCTGAGGTGTCTCTGCTAGCAAGTAAGTTTTTCACAAAGCAACGGGAAAGAAAGATGCGCGTCCTCAGTAGCTTCAGCGTTCCCAGTGAATTCCGGCTCAACTACAACATGCTCCGCATTCTTGACATAAACGGCATGCGGGTAGCGCGCGAAGAGAGGCCTGGATGTCTTTGAGGGGCAATCTCGAGATAGATGTCACATATATATATGCGCACTCCTAAGTGCAAAGATGGAGGCACCTCCAAGAGCGATCGGGGTTGGGGGTCCAAAAGGTCGGCAGAATCATATCCTATTCGAGGGAGGCTCAGAGTAAGCCATACACGCTGGATGCGCCGGCAGGCCTGATGACAGGGTTTTCCAGGGCTGTTGCATCTCTGGAAGTATCCAGGTGAACGACAAACTCTCACAAAGATGATTTAGAGACGTACCGCATATGCATGGGTCTTCACGCGCACGGTTGCAACCCATGAAAGGCGCCATAGCTGCAGTCGACGTAGATGAGCACGAGAAGAGCCTATCTCGAACGACCTTCGTGCTGTCGACGCAACTATCCCAGAGACTGAGTCACTGGCAAACTTCAGATCAAAGTCGCGGTCAAGCAGTTAAGTTTGTAATACGAGGTCTCGACCAGATCCAATGTCTCATGAATGAGGAACCAGAAAGCAGGAGAGACAGGTGCACTACATCGCGAGTAGGAGTCTTAATTTGCGTAGAATGGCGAGGACGTCGAGGTGCAAGTGCTGAAGGATATACTGAAAAAATATTGCTTCGTCAATGGATGCAGTCAAAAGCGATAGAATGGGAGGAAGACGTACATAATATACATGCCATGTCTATGAATGCCCGCAATATCACAACTAAAATCCAATTCCCAGCTCCAGAGCGATGTTTTTCTCCGCAGAATGTTCATAGACGAGGGCTTGTGCTGACCGCACGCCTAGTACAACGAACATCGACTTCTTCTCCCATGACTCCTAGAGGACTCCACTCGCCCTTGCCTTTCCTATGATATGATATTTTCCGGGGACCATGATACACAGAAAGGAAGAAAGTGCCAGGACCATGATTGGTACCTACAACTTGGAAAAGTGGTTCTTGCGAAGCCACACGGTGTATGATGAGTGCTAAGCGTCGTCTGGAACATTAATGCGTCTAGGACGAGCGTTTTTCCTGGAAGCTCGGGGCGAAGACGAACAGCTCCACCTGAAAGTGAAGTCGAGCACGGGCAAACAGCATGTCTCGACTTTCGTGGAGTTGACGAAGAACCCAGAACTCGTGGTATGCACTCGAATCAGAATATCGACGGTTGCATCGAGGACGGCGGTGCAGTTGAACTGGCAGCCTCTAGAAAAGAGTTGCATATTGGGTTGGAAGGGAAGTTGAGCCTGGGCAGTACCTCGGTATGAGTGGATACAGCTTCAGATGCGAAGGATGTGACAGGGGATATCAGAGCGGGTCGAAGATCGTAAGGCGCGAGGAGTGGACTGCGAAGTGGAAGACGAGTGTACGTGAGGGGTAGCATGTCCCGTCTGAACGCCCACGCGTTGATCAAACTGGAGTCGTTGCTAATCACCATTGGGCTAAACGGCGCATCCGAATCAGCGTGATGAGCTCTATGGCTATCGGTGATAACATGGGCACATACTATGCATTATCGCCGTCCATTGTCTTCTCGGACTCTTGGATCTCATCGACGTCATTCATCTGCTCACCAGCTATCATGGCGAAAACCACCCTCATCTCTCGCGATCGCGAGCCCTACTCTACGATGAAAGTCATGCTTCCGAATGGACGTTCCATTCTTTTCTACGAATCGTGACCATCGACCCCAATTTAACTCGTTCATGTTCAACCTGAAATATACTCTCCGAGCACCCAGCAAAGCGGTGCCCGTGTAACGAACTTTTTTTTTTTTTTTGGATTCTCTATATTAACGTGCAACAAGTAAACTATGTACTAAGACGCACGGGTCGTGTGAGACGACCGATCTATGTGTGTAATCTATCTGTATTGTATGGGACCTAATAAGTCTAATTTTCCTTGGTGTGTACAGCTGCAAAGTTCAAGTTGTATTATTCGGGGTAATTTTCGGTCAACGGGAGATGAGGGCGTCGGTTGCACTGAGTGCATGAAGGGGAGAAGAGGGAGAGGGAGGGCTGTGTGGGGGCGCGTTGGGTGGTGCGAGCGCTTGCTCGTGGCGGTGTATGGTGGAACCTCACTGGTTGTCTCGGTGCAAGGTTGTACGAGATCTGGTGGGGGACAGAAGGTGTCATTCCTCCTCCTCAGAGTCGATGTCTGGTGGGATTGGTTCGTCCTCGAACATGGGGTCTGAGGGGGGTGTGTATATAATGCCAGTGCATGTGAAGGCACTGGAGGCTCGTAGGAATGTTGTTAGGGCTTGGATTCCTTCTGGGGTTCCCATGACATTGCTGGGGACTATATCCCTGGAGAACTCAGAGGGTGGGGTGGAAAGATTTGCATCGTTTGCAGTAGCATAGGATGTGTTCCCTCGATTCCATAGTTTCCCCACAGGGGCAATTTACTGTTTCTCCTGGGATAAACTGGTGGTGCAACTTGCCTGTGTAGCTGTGTCCTGTTCTGCATTGGAGGAGGTGGCCATATATCTCGCATTTGAATTTCAGGGTTTTGAAGTGGTTGGATGGAGTGAGAGATGGTGTGAATCTGTCGGAGGGTGTGAATTGGCCAGTTTTCGGAGAGCATTTCCATTCTCGAACTCACTCTTGCTTGATACTCTCTTTCACCCTGGCCAGAGCATAGACTTGTGTTGCGCCTACTGGTGAGTTGCGTGCTAAGGATGTGGCTTCTTTTGCAAGAGCATCAGCATGGTCATTTCCAGGGATTTTAGAGTGGCTTGGGCACCACATGACCATCACTGTGTGTATAGGGTTGTTGTCAAGAAATAGTGATGTCTTTGTGGAATGCATCTGCGTAGTGTTGGCCTGACAGGGGTTTTGGATTGAAAATGGTTCCTGTCACTGCCTGGTTGTCTGCAAAGATGTGGATGTTGCAGATTCAAGTCTGACCGCTGGTGAAGCCTACTGCTAGCTTTGTCACCATCATGAGCCCTGCCATCTCTACATCAAAGACCTCTGCCTGCCCTCCTAGACCCATCTTCTTTGTGAAAAATTCCCTTCCTCCATAGTAGCCCACAGCTGTGGCTCCTACTCTGTGGAATCTAGCCTTTTTCTGGAGAGAGCCATCCAAGTATACAACTAAGTTGAGGTGGCTACACTATAGTTCTACATACTTTTCTTTGTGGTTTTTGACCACTTTTTGTATTTCTTTCCTACTGTTCTTGAGGTCCTTTTTGTCACCTGTTCTTTCTTTCTGTTTGTTTTCCTAGGTGGTGTTGATATTACAAGGTGACCATTGAAGCTGTGAACTGAGCAGTGCCAGGGGGGGAAGATGTATGGGTCTAGTCTTTTGTGTTGGTGGTCAGTATGTTTGGTGATATCTAAGAGTGGCATTGACTGTTTCTGGTCAGTGCAGGAGTTATCATATAATCTTGGGGGGAGGGAAGGAGGGGCCAAAGGAGGGTTTCCATCTTACCAGATGTCAGGGAGGCATTGGATTATGGGGCTTGACCATGGGAGCTTATTCAAGCAGATTGCACACCTCTTTATATGGAGATTCACCTGTAGTTTGAGCAGGGGGATAGAGGCTTCAATTTCCTGTGCAGTGGTAGGTGTGGTCTTGAATGTGGCACAGATTAGCTGGAGGGCTCTGCAATGAACCTTTTCAAGTGGGTGAAGTTGGTATTTTGTTCCTTTCCACCATGCAGGGCATGTGTAAAGGATTTAGGGTGATATGCATGCTATGTATAAGTGGTGCAGGTGTTTGTGGCTGAGCCTGCAGATGGTGTTTGCAAGCATCAGCATGCCAGAGACAGTGTTCTCTCCTTTATTTGCAAGGAGTTTGGTGTGATGTTTGAAGTGTAGTCATCAGTCAAAGTGGATGCTAAGCCACCTTACTGTGGGTTCAGGAGCCACTGTGCAGGTCTTTCCATTAATATCCTCAAATGTGATGGAAGAGAAGTCATCTGTACAGCATCTGGTGTAGTGCATTAGCTCCTGCTTAGTGAAGTCTGGGGAAAGCTCTGCTTGCTTTAGCCAATTGTCAGCCATTTGATAGGCATGTTTTAGGAGGATGGTGTTAGTGTCTAAGCTCTGTGAGGATATGAAGAGCTTACTGTCATCAACATACATGAAAAGATGTACTTCTGACAGTTTGTCAGCCAGTGGGGATGATGTTTCTCATTGTTTCAGAGAGAACATTTCCAGGAGCTCAGCTGTGTAGAAGGCAGCAAGTATCAGTGAGATTGGTGAGCCCTGTGGGATTCCATTCTGTACCATGTCCATATCCCTGTCATGAACTCAATTTCCAGGATATAGCCTAGAGGTTCTGGGCAGATAGAAGACACAATAGGGCCAGGGAGAGATACTGGAGACTCTGGTTATACCTCCAGAAAACATGTTCAGGCACTATCAAAGAGAGAGAGGGTCAAGATGGGCAACAGCTTCAGCTTATGTGCTGTGCCTCCTTCATTCCTAACACCCAATTTACAGATAATAGTGAGTGATATTTTCCAGGTATAGTGATGATCAATCTCAACTTCCTGACCAAAGATTTGGTCAGGAGGGATCTCCAGAGACTGGAGATCTCATTGGGCATGAAGTATGATGATGAAAATGAATATCAAGTAGAGATGAGCAAGGATGACTTAGAAGTAGTTTAACCACTGAGTAGAGAGTGGAGAGACTTAAAAATTAACAAACTGAAGTACTATGATACATTCAAAGTACTTAAATACTAGGAATCTAAATAACCAGAGTAAATATGCAAAGCACTATAATCATACCAGTGCAGTGGAGAAGTAAGTGGGTTAAGAGAGAGAGAGCATATGATGAGGACTAGGGAATACAAATTGAATGTTAACACTGAAGTGCTGCTCAACACAGAATAAATGAACCCAAAGGTCTGGGTGAATCTAAACCTATAAAGACACCACAAAACCTCCAAAAATACTCAAACTATGTTGAAATACACACAAGTTTGTGGGGGCAAGACTCAGTTCTTCTCAGAAGATTATCAAATCAAATTTGTACTCAGAAGACAAAGTCTTTAAGTCAAGTTTCAACTCCAAGAACTTTCTGTCTTCAAAAAGCATTTACAATGTATAGGGATGACTTATGAGACAACTGTGGTCTTCCTTCAGTTGCTACTCAAAAGTCAGAACTTCTCTCAACAATCTTAGTGAGATCTGTTCTTATAAAATAAATCTACTTAAGTCCAAGCTAATAGACTTTAGCAGATACTCTGGAAGTGGTCTTCCTTCAACCAGAACTTTCAGAAGGTGCAAGGGTCTTCCAAGGGAGCACAATCTAACAGTATAAGTCACCCAGAGGTCTTCCAGCAAGGGTGGACTTATAAAATATATTTTCTCTCAAAAACTCAGTCTTCCACAGTTTAGGAGAGTGTCAGAGGGGTGGTCTTCCTTCCTCTAAGACTTTGAACAAAATATCAAACTCAGAACTCAAGAAAGGTGGTCTTCCAACCCTTTCTGAGGTAATTATTCAATTCAATCTCAAAGTTGTCAAAGACAGACTTTAAAATTCTTAATTCCTGAGAAAACTGACTCTAATATATTCCACACAATACTACACTTTCTATGTGAAGGCACTGGGGCTAGAGGGCAATTCCTCCTTTGCCCAGTAGCCTTCCTGACAACTTAAATACAAAATTTCTGAACCATATATAGAAACAATCCAAAAGGAATAACATATGAGCCATGTGCATAGAAACTTTAAATAAATATTACAAAT
>JASFDF010000329.1:0-25367 GCA_036937115.1 Nidularia sp. FH-822889
TCTGAAAGAATTTTGTCCAAAAAAACTAAGGATCACGAGATATGCAAGTGTCGGACTTTGGCTGTCCGGTACTGTAGTATCCCATTATATACTTTGTTTCCGGAATGTCACGGCGGCCGAAAATAATTAAGCAACCCGGAACAGAATCCGGGCTTCTATCTAACGACTTTTTGTATGTGGGGGTTTCTATCAACGCAGGGGTTTCTAAGTAGATTAATCCACAGGCATGAATCAACGGTTCCAAGTAAGTCGAAGGTACAAAGAGCTTATCCGGAATTACAGGCACAGAAACAGGCACATGCACGTTTAGATACTCGAAAGCTAGGCCAAGAGAAGTATTTCCGAATACACCGAAGCTGGGTGATGAAAGGCAAGAGCAGCGGCGCAAAGGTGATAAGGACGCGAAGGCCGTGCTTAATAAAAGGTCAAGATTGCGTCCAGCAGTAAGAACAAGAGCATGAAGATGGGCCCGATAGCAGGAGCAGGATTATAAGGCAGCAAGCGCCTCTATAGCCCCGTCCAAAGCCGGCATGTATCCAGTACTCAACGAGTAAAGTCTATCTAGGGACAGAAATCGGAACGAGACCTTTTCTGACACTAAAAGCTGTCGCAAATTCAGGGATAGGTGAGTGCATCTCTCTGCGTTCGAAAGAGAGACATCATAAAGCATATGCAGCTGCCTCAAAGACGCAGCAGACGCCGCATTGGCGACAGCAGCAGCACGCGAATACTTCTCCAGCTGCTCGAAAGACGGCGAGTCGAAAGTAGGCGCTCCGGCTTCTTGAAAGCAGCAGAACCCCATCTCTCAGAAGTCAGAGGTATGCATTGGGGTGCAGGAGATGTACATGAGTGCAGTCGTCCGCTTCACTCGGAAGTCGAGGGCTGCATGAGTAGGAACTATGCTGGTGGACAAAGATGGCGGCGGCAGGGATGGCAATGGCGATGACCACGGGGGCGAACAGTAGATTGTGATAATAATAGAGGATGGCGATGGGCGATAGCTGGCGATGGAATCATGGCGGTGGGTGACACATGATGGCAAGGGCAATGGACGTACACCGCATACTACGATGGTGGCGCTGAGAAGAAAGATTGCGTAGGCAAGCTCACATACACGTTAATGACGAGCTCGTGTCGCATGCCGATCGCGAGCGTATTTATCCACCTCGAGCTCGCATCATGTCTTGATACCAATGGCATAAACCCACCACACACATGTGCCCCACCGTCAAGCCTGTATTCCTCCGTCAATTGACTGAGATGAGCTCCTTTACCGTGAAGCGCCCATGGACGAAAGACAGCGTGTAACGAGGTCATATCGCTATCGACGGCGAGGACCGGGTCCTCGAGGCTGTCGTGTCTACGTATATTCCTCGACAGAAGGCCGTCTCTCATATCATGTAGGCGCCCACGACAACGGCAGCGACGAACGAAAGATAGCGTGAACGAATGGGTGACGCCCTTGCACTAGCGTCGATGATGACATGAATCCATGACACACAATGCACCTGCCAGGCCTATATCCCCCCTCCTGAGCGAAAAGGGAGACAAGCGCACCTTCTCTCATGCCAAAAAAGCGTCCGAGGCTATGACAAATAAAAGCCAGCGGATTAGATGACCAAGTTGCTGCCCAGTCACCGAGACATAGTCCATGTACGTGTATGCCCCACGTTCTCAAGCCCGTGTCCCACTGTCAAGAAGCCTGCTCTTCGTACTCCCATACCACTGCGGGGGCGGCGGGGGGATGTGATGGAAAGGGCCGCGTGTGACGACGGACCTTAGTATATGTCAGAGGCAGGCTTTCGTGTGTCTCGAGGGTGAGCTTTCGTACTTGTCCAGGGAAGGCTTTCGCACGTGCCCAGGGCGGGTTTTCATACGCGCCCAGGGCGGGCTTTCGTACGTATCCAGGGCGGATTTTCATACGCGTCCAGGGCGAGCTTTCGTATGTGTGTTGAATGCGGGTATTGTACGTGTCGAAGACGAGTTTTCGCACGTTTCGAGGGCAGGCGTTAATATGTTTTGGGGACGAGATTTCGTGTGAGTCGAAAATGAGCTCTCGTAAGTCGAAGACGAGCCCACGGACGCATACATCAATAGCAAGCTCCCACACATGCACAGTGACGATGACGGATGAAGTATGATGTAGACCGCATATACGTGTCGATACCGAGCTCGTATACGTGTTCAACAGGCATATGGGACTTGGAAGATAAATGAACTTGCGGATGTACCCTCATCGTGCGACATGGGCTCGATAGTCGACGCCGAGCATTACTGCTAGCTGCCACGGGGCTGAGGACAGGGGAAATTGATTAACTACAGTGAACGGGCTGCATAACATTTGGGACTGGGGATGATCCGTCGTTGTCTCCGGACAGTGACATTGGTAGCGGCAGAAAACTCCACGTAATACTAATATTCCCCACACGTGGCTTTTGTTTTTATCATTTCCCCGGTTGCCGGCCGAGCCCCTGCCCCTGATGCTAAAATTAGACTCTTTCGCATTGCTTTCGCGCCCGTCTTTTCCTCGTTCATATGGTTATGGAGGGCACGACAACTGTTACATCTCTCAACGCGCCGTCGAATCCGTGACGCAACGTGTGTTTTACAATACCATAGTATCAGCAGCCTTCGTGCAACCGCTGATGGTGCGCTGGTAGCCGTCGCTGTGTGTATATAGTTCTATGATGTTTCGATAGCACTGAGAAAGTCCTATTCTTTCTGATATGTCCTCTGCATTTGCTTCTGATATTTTTATGGATGTGTAGCATTAGCAAGAAATGCCATTGAGCCTGTGTCGCATCCGCTTACAAGCGATGAGGTTGAGGTGAAATGAATTCATTTTCATATATATCAAAAAAAAAGCCTAATGGTACAGCGGTACAGTGCGATTGCAGCCCAGATTGTAATCTGGAGTAAAATGTGAACGTTGGGGCCTTCATTAATTATGTCGTAGCGATCCTGGTAAAGTTCTGTTTTCTCGACTGAGCGAAGAGACGACGGGGAAGATACAACAACAGTGTTCTCTGTTCGTGAAATGGTGTAGGCAAATAGACACACGACCACATTCCACGATTCTACCTGCAGCATCGATGGCTTTTTCTATGTTGAAAGTTACCTGGAAAGACGTTTGACATTAATACGGCCGTGAGACACATAAACATCGCTGCATTCATTTGAACCTAGCCAAGAGTAGATAAGTGACTGGGAACGGATCAATGGATTTTACATCTCGAAACCAACTATATAGAAAGAGCGATGTCATATCAGTTAAGACTAAAAACTGTACTGAAATGGGCGGACTAACAAGTGAATACAATTTTTTTTTTTCCGGTTCTATTCTACTGCAGATCGAATCAACCATTCTGCTTCTCTTGATCTAGGCTTAATCCTGAACTTGAAAGGTAATGGATGGCTGCGAATAGTATATAATAAAATATTCGGGTCTTGTTCAGCTCAGAATAAATAAGAGAAAATTTACTTACACGATCAGTCCCTGCTCGCATTCCATAACAGGCTCAATAACTTTTCCTGTGGAGTCAATCTCTTTGCTTATTTCAAAAACTGTTAGGATGGACGCCGCAGTCATCCACAACATCGATAGTGCGACATGGGATCCGGGACAGATCCTGAATTTATGCAATGTTAATTTAATTGGATTTTGACACAACAATACCTGAAATACCCACCTTCGCCCGAATCCAAAGATTAATGAAAAAGGATCTCGAACTTCATCAGAGAGCTTTCCGTCTTTCATAAACCTCTCTGGAGCGAAGGAATCCGGGTTTGGGTAGTCTTCTTCGTTGCGAAGCATAGCCCTGGATGTTTAATGAAATTATAGTAGAAAATGGTATAATTCTACGTTTGCTAACCAGATATTTGCTATCACGACAGTCCCCGCAGTGAGGCCATATCCATTATAGATATCGTCTTTGTCCAAAGAATGGGGCACGCCTGTTACTGATTAGCATTTCGAGAACTAGATATATTCAACGAATTTACCCATAGGCGTAGGGGGACGCCAACTGTGAGTTTCATATGAAATCCCATAATCTGGAGAAATTTAATGAACTTCGTACCGCAAGACTTCTTTCAACACCGCAGATAAGTACGGCAATGATGCTTCATCTTCAAACTGTGGAAGGCGTTCATGCTGCAATAGGTTGTCTAATTCTTCTCGCGCTTTGGTTTGAACTTCAGGATAGACAAGCATGGCAAGAAGGAAACTGTTAATTGCTGCGATACTCGTGTCCGACCCGGCTTTACTCGACGTAAAAAGTTATCCAACTAATGAGGCGCAAATAATACCGCTTACCCAGAAAAAACATCGAAGCCGTGTCTTTGATAACTTCCCTTTGACGCTCAATGTCTTTCAAATCGTCCATTGTTTCGAGACAGAGTGAAGTGAATGAAGGTGTAGCGAATCCTTTTGCCTGTAAATCAGATTTATGATCAACTCATGAGTACATTGACCCCGTCATTTGACCACTTACTATTATTTCTTCACTCTCAGAGAATGGTGCATCCCGAAATTTCATCGCATTCTTACGCTCCTCCCTAGCCTTTATCTTAAAACCGGCGCCAGGAAACCAATGCGGAACATATTTCAACGCCGGGATAAGATCAACGAGGAAAGTACCTGGAACAGCTGCCTTCAAACCCTCCTTCAGCGCTTTTTCAGAAAAATCAATGAGGGGATCATCTGAAGGGCGGATCTTGATTCCATATGCGATGGAGAGCGCAAGACCGCCAGACATACTGACGCACCGACGCGGTTATTGGTATGGCCATACTCGGAGCAACAGTCTAAGGTACACGATACGTACTATCTGACTTGGCCAAAGAAATCATCTGGGCGATCCAAAAAACTGAGCAGCAGCTTCCTGACTGACTCTATGATCCTGGGTTTGTGTACTGCAGTACTGGTCGGAGGGAAATGTTGCTGAAACAATCGGCGGCGCTCTCGCCATTTTTGGCCATATGGCATGGCAGAGAATTGGTATCCCCAGCCCATGCTGACGGCGATGACATCTGAGCATTTTCAGCACATTTATATAAAATGTACTCACAGTTCGGATAACATCGTAAGATGAGGTCTATCAAGACGAAGTAGATGTAGTACTGCCAAAGAACAAGAATACTTCTCACTTACCTACTCGAATAAATGCTTGAGCGTTTATCCAAAAGCTCATTCGCGTCCTTTACCGCGTTCAGAATCACGAATTCGAGACCAGGTGCGCTTGCATGGATTATATCGGAATCTAGCAACAAAGCATACAGACATTATCGTATGTCTCAAATTGCCCAGAAATGACTTACTGTAGTCCTTGCTCCACCTCGCAAACGTCTCCCACTCGGAACCCTTTGGCATATCGAACAAGTTACCGACGAGGGGAAGCTTCTTTGGCCCAGGAAAAGGGGGGAGGATAGACCTGCGCTTGTGGTGGACATAGAAAAAGAGGCAAAGCGTAAAGAGACAGGCGAAGATGTCGAGATACATAATGGAAGGCAGGGGATGCGTTACAATTGGAACGGCGATGAACCCTTGAGAAATATTCAAAAGCAATTAAGGAAGTCTTATCAGCGGTCCAAGAATAGGTTCCAGATGGTTACAGTGCCTTGCATGTGAATCTGTATAATGGAGATTTATGTGGTTGCTTACAAATGGTGATGGTACCTTCGAATCTGCCCGAGATTCCTCACACCAGTCTGCTTCATGCATCGAGACATTGTTGATATAAAAGTCGGCAAACATAACAATATTCAAGATTTTGAATAGGAATCTATAAGCGGCATCAAGGCAACGGAAGTGCTTATGTCATACCAATATAACAGGCAAACAACATTTTTTAAAACAAGTTCAATCTTCCATGCCAGGCACTGTATCACTGACGGGAGTAAGTGGCGTCGATAGCGGCCGAGGTCGCCACCGCGTCAGTACTGCATGCCAAATTCTGCGAATACTCAACAGCTTTCCCATTTCCAACCAAATTATCTCATTCGAATTCCACGACGAAGGACCCTACATTCTATAGTAAAGCACCTGTCCATAGATGTTCTTACCAGCTAACTGGTGCTATTCTTGATCATCCACCACATGTACTCTATTTTCCGTCCAGAATGTTTGATTAGTTTACGTGAACACATTATAGTATGTAGTCTCGTTCTGGAAGTTTCGGTGCGTTTGGTCCGTACGGACCGTCTGTTGCAGCGGAGAATAAAAACCGGTACAGTGAATACAGTCATCCACCAGCCAGCGCCTCGTGATCAAACTCACAGTCCCAATTCTACACTGCTTTTTCATTTCATCCCTTGCATGTCAACTATAGATATGTGTATGGTGCAACAGGCCTAAACACCGCTACTTTTGTACAACAAAAATGGAAGGTCCAAATTTCCCCCAATTTCTTATTCCCTTGGTAAAAAAGCTCCTTTTGACAATCTAAACAAAATATCCAAGCAGAATTTTGATTGGATGAAAATTGACGGAGTTATTTATTTTCGCAACCAGCAATTTGGCCAGATTACGTCATACATACCAAATATAGAAGGACTTTCCAAACAAAGACATATCTATGATCTAATCTAATCAAATGCAGCAGCAACACGCTCTGGAACCCAACAATGCGACGTGTATTTCTTTGAGCTAAAGGCCTCCACATGCAACTGTGCATATTTTACATTCAAACCATCTCGACATGTGTTCATCCACTGCACCATTTGGTTATGCCATTTCCCAATGAGGATCTTATTGATGGATGCCAAGGGGTAGACAGTGGCAAATACTGAAACACAGGGTAGGGGGTGTGTCCTGCGAGGTCCTTAAATATGTTTTTTTATTGGTCAATTATTTTGCTAAATAGCAATCAAATGACTAGATATGGTTGATTTGAGGCTAAATATGATATTTTGGTGCTTACTGTGTGCATGTGCAATACACTGATTTCAGATCAGTGAGTTCAGTACAATTGCCCCTATGAATGGCAGTAATTGTACTGATCCAGAACTCAACACTATATCTGAGTCAGATAAAGAACCTGACATCTATACTGAATTTTTGGGTAGTGATCTCCCTGATTCTATCATTCCAGATGCTGTTGCAGGAGCCTAGTTCTTCAATGACCTCCTGCACAAGAGACTGTTGAGACTTGAAATCCAGTTGCAGCTCAAGGATCTGCTTTGTGCAACAGGCTGTCCCATTTTCAGGGACCCATTTAGCTCATCATCACCAATTCTCATTTTTTTTTATCAAATTGCATACTTGTTAAATACATGTATTTTATGCCTGAATCTGGGCTTAATTAAATATTAAATATTGAAATTTTTCCTCCACTAATTTGGCCACTGCCCAAATTGATGGTGTTTAGGCCTGTTGCACCATATTTTATAGGATATAAAATTGTTATTAAACCTGTAAAAAATTACACAATATGTGAAAATTACCTAAATTCTAATGTTTTGAACATCAATTGAATGTATAAAAGCTGTTATTGTGAAATTTATCCATGAAGAAGCTATTTTGCACACTATTAGATGAGTATGGCATTCCTATACATGCATGTAAAGTCTATTTTTGTGAATCTGTTATTGTGGGTGGAAAATATTTGATCAAATACAGACAATTCTCTTGTTTTACTGCCACATATTCTGTGTGCATGCTGATTCAATGAAGCCATGCTTAAATTGAATCCTGCATGATACACCATTTTATAATTCCCAGAAGAGCAAAATCAAAGAGTTTACATGTTGAGAGGAGGTGAACAAGAATGATAAACCATAGGAAGTTGTAAAATAGAGAGCTAAGGTGGAGAAGTATTGAATCCTACCAAAACCAAAATGGGAGACATTACCAAGGCCTATATCATACCCTAAGCTGGTAGATATCCTTGAAGGTGCCAGCAACAACAATAGTAACAATTTAAATAGGAAATATGAGGCCAATGATAATAGTTTTCTAAGTCAGTCCAGGTGCTGTTGCTGGTCCAGGGACACCCAGCACTGAGGAGTTTTGGCTAAACATGGAGTAGAGTTTAGACCCACCTAAACATCACCAGTTTCTCCTCACTTGCACAACCTGATGACCCTGTAATTTTTGTGTAGATAGTTGAAAATATATTGTAGATTTATGTACAGCTTAATCACATAAATATTTACAAAAAAAATATTAAGGACTCTGTTGAATAAAAACTCTGTCATGAATCTGCCTTTCTTTTTGGTGATTATCAGTGCCTTATCTCAGGACCTTATCACAGGAGGATTTTATCTCAAGAAGAGCACATGGGCATTGCATAGATATCATGAGGCAACTGCACCCATGAGGATAACTCACACTTTTCTTCTCATTATGATCAATCATTACTTACATGCACAAAACATATGTAGCACAGCACACTACTTATATGCTTTAATACATGAGTAGAACATGTATAGAACATGTGTATAGTATTGTTTGTACTGGGAACCCCAGTCCTAAGCTAATCATTTCTCCACTAGCAATACAGTGCTCATCCTTTTCTCCTTTCCCTCCCCTTTCCCCTAAGTTATTAGATGACCTTGACACTATACTATTGGGTGTATTATTTGTGTATCTGACAACAGCTTGAGACTTCCCTTCATTGACCTCATCCTATCACTCCTTGTTCTACCATACATCTTCTCAAACAACCCCTATGCTATGCTCTCCCTCTCATCCTCCACACTACCAAATACTCACATTATCCCTTCATCAACCTACCAGAACATGATTAAAATATTACAACCCAGACCTACCTACTCCCCATTTCAATCATCATCCCTTGTGCTCATGGGATCCAGTAGTCTCACCACAGTTCTTAAAAAAAGTGTAACAAAAACACCAACCTGCATCCCACAGACTGCTAAACTGCCTTTATCATGAGAACAGGACTTCACAGATCCCATTCAACCCTGCATTTTTATAAACTGACCAGATCTATACCTATGGCTATTATCAGATAACTGAACTGGCTCCTGAACCCAGCACTGCAGGGTACTGGACACTCCTTTAGATAGCATTCCGAATCATGATCCAGGCAGTTCTAGGACATGTCTCAGTTGGAGAATGAACAGCCATAACAATGCAAAAACAGAAAGAGAAACCAGCACCAAAAAAGACTCTCCCTGTAGAATCACTAGAGACCTTTAATGGTGAGCCAGGCAAGGTTTTTATTTCATAAATACCCTTAGCCTGTATTTTGAAGCCAAAGACATCACAGATGTATTAGCAAAGATTGTTTATGCACTTTCATATATCAAAGGGGAAACACAAGATGTCACTACTGACTGGCAAAATGTGCAGAGGAAACTCATTGTCAGATACAAGAACAACCTAACAGCTAATGCAAGAAATGATTATTTCTATTCCTGGCATCAGTTTTTTGCAAGGATCACAGCACACTTCCTGTTTACTTCCTCAAAAGAGAAAGCACAGGCAGAACTCTGAAGACTTGACCAGGGCAAATGAACAGTTGACAAATATACCATTAAATTTAAGGTCTTGGCAACAATTATGAAGTATGACATTGAAGTGCTCCTATCATACTTTAGGGAAGGATTACACCCAGCAATATGAACTGCAGTCAGATGTATCAGACCACAGCCAGCAACTGTCATGGTTCATTATATTCCTGAAATATACTTGACCCATGAAATATACTTTATCCATGGAATGTTCTAGAACATGGAATATAGATAACTCAGTTCTGAGTTAGAGGCTTACCAAATCAATTATTCAGCTGTATCTTACTTAGCTATAGACAACTCAGATGATTATTCAGCCTAGCTATGCAGTAGTTAGTCATCCCTTCAGAATATTCTAGAAGTAGTAGCTAGTAGTATATAAACCCCTTATGTATATTAATTAGCCTTAGCTTTAATCTTTTAGGAATTCTATTTTTTTAAAGGATGTCTTAGGTCATTGAATGTCTCACTCCTCTATCTCTCCTCTCTCCTGCTCAAGCTTGGTGTTAGCAGCTTTGTCATCTTGATGGTGTTGCCCTAACAGCAACTTTCACAAAATGGTACAGAAAAGTGGCAGAAGAAGACTACCAGTACTGGATTGAACAGATGGATGAGGGAAACAGATCCCTTAACCAGAACAGTGGAAAAATATCACAAGAAAAGCCACTGCCAACAATCCAGAGCAGTCAACTGGTACCAAAGGACCCCAATGCCATGGACATCAATGCAATTCACCTTAGAAAACATATGGTTGTGAGAACATTATGGTGGTGTGACACTGCCTGTTGATTGATGAATTGACACAGATAGACTGAAGGTGTAAGATAACACTTAGCAAGGTTGGTCCACCTCTGTCAAATGTGTCCCAAAGAATGTCAATTGTGACATTGTGGTGCTCTTGCTTTTATACCCTTTTTCAAACATTCATCCTGGCCTGTTACATTTATTGTGCATAATATGTACTTTAGAACCTCTTAGTTGATCCTATGTAGTTTTTGTGACCTAAATTTTTAATATATGAAATAAAAAGTTCAAATACAAAATGTTGTCCTAAGGACTGTCAGTATAGTATATCTCTGGAGATAGCCTCAATACATTCAGTTGCACAAATCATTACACCAGAGCATCAAGCACCCTATTTCTAGGGCAAGGTAGGTTTGCCCTGCTGCACTATGGTGTAGTGTGCTTTGTCAGCATCACTTTTGGATAATGACAGAATCACCAGACAAAAAATAAATAAATATGGTTTTAACACAACAGCTTGTTAAATTTATATTTGAATTTCTATCTTCCATTCTATTATATCTGATTGTCAAGATTCATTCCAAAGGTAATTAGGAACTAGAGGTTGTAGGCTATGATAGTGCTACATTAGAAAAATGTCAGAAGTAACATCAGAAAGATTTCTGACTGTAATGCTATGGATGAGAGCCATCAGCTTCAGCTTATGTGCTGTGCCATTCCAATTCTTGTGGGCTCTAACTTAAATGTGGTCCACATGTCAGAAGAAAGCACCATAGGGTTGGAAAGTCACCAGAGACAACTTGGAGGGGTTGACAACTAGAGACTAAGTCTAGTGTTCAGAGTAAGGAAGGCTAGTCAACTACAAGGAATGTTGGAAGGGGGTCAGAAAGTTGGAAAGTGAATAGAACTCAAAAATTAGTCAAGAGACTAAGCATAATCTTAGTTGATATTTGGATTGGAGACTACAGTACAGGGCTGAACTACTTAAATACTAACTGTAATAATAAAAGTGGAAGTAGAAATACTATAGATACAAGGAATAATAGAAGTCCTTGACAAATAATAAAAGTAGTGGAAGTGGAGGCAGAAAGTTATCAAAGCAGAAGTATACATAGAAATAGTATTGTGGAGTGAGCATTAAGTGATAAAAACAATAGTTCAGAGTTTAACAATGAATGGAAATGAGCAGAAATGATCAGAAGCATATCAGAAATCATGGCAGAGTGTTGGAAAGTGTCAGAAGAATTATGGCTGTGACACTGGTGAGTGTTTCAAGGCAATTTGACAGTGATCATCCTGATCAATACCTCAAGATTTGTGCCCTTCTGGGTATGAGGTTATGTTCAACAAACTGGATGATTTATCCTTTAGAAGTTTGGATCCCCATGAGATGAGGTTTCTTGATGGGCAGCCTTCAAAGTAAGTACCTATTATTTTTCAGGATAATCTTTGTTCCTCAAGTAGTTTATAGTCATGCATCTGTCCAGACTCATCTTCCACCTCCTGATACTCAACCAATAAGACATCAGACTTTTCTTTCACCTTCCATAAGAGTAGGTGAGTTGGAGGAAAGTAATGCTATCTCTGACATTCAAGTAGAAGAGGAAGAGAATATATATTCTCTGAATGCTGTGTCTGCTGTCTCTGTTGGTAATCTCTCTACTAATACTCTTAGCAATACTAGAGAGAGCTTAACAAATAACTGTAGTCCTTCTGTTATTGAAAGCAGTGGCAAAGGCCTTCAAAAAGCTTTATCTAATTTTGCTATTGTGGCTTCTCAATCTCCAGCAGTCTGGGAATATACTTGGCTAACTGACTTTGCTGGGGGAGGTTCCTTGTATAAGAAGAAGGAATTATCAGAAAAGTCTTGTACAGCATCTGAATCTATTGCTGCTAAAAAGGGATCTCACAAACTAAAGCAGGTACCTCACATTCAAATTTGGCAGTCAAATACATGTCAGCAGAAAGCTCTCATGCTTGCAACACATTACGCTAGCACTCTCGAGTGCAAGCTGCTACTTGACGGCGATGAGCTCGGATACTGGTCGATGATGAAGAGCTCTTATACGTGTCGGCAACGAGGTCGAATAATGATCCCCAGCGAGCACGAACACCTGCCAATAGTGAGCTCGACCACGTGCCAATGAACGCGCGCGAATACACACCAATGACGGACTCAAATACGCGTTGACTGCGCACTCGAATGCGTGTCGATGACACGTCAAGTCTGTGTTTGTCGACATCCACATGCTGACAAGCATTCCTCTTGTATTTCCCTCCCCCTCTCAAGCTGACGACGGCGTGCGTCTCTTTCGAGCCTATGCTCGCACCGGCGACGAGGCTATATATGTGCCACTTCACACCAAGCATGACGATGCCGATGCGACAAATCGTCCCTGGGCAGGCACCCGAGGCTATGCCTCTATGCACTGGTCCAACTTTCGCCTTTCAAACGCTGGAAATCACCCCAAGTTCTCCCATGCCGCGGACGCAGCGATGAACGAAAAGAAACGCGTCCTAGCCGACTGAGGCAGGGTTAGATGAAAAGTACAAGAATAGTGTCCGGCGATGGACGGAGAATGACTTGTAATAGCGACCTCGACTATGTGTCACCGGTGAGCTCGAATATGCTTCGATAGCGAACTCAAATAGGTGTCAGTACCGAACTCCAATATATGTCGACAAAGTGCACGAGTAGAAGACGAGTTCGAATACTGTTCGACAGCGAGCTCGATGACGAGCCCAAGATCGACTACGTGTCGGCGGCTAGTTGGGTACCTGTGAACAAGCTCAAATGCCCAATGAACTCGGATTCCATGTCGACAACGAGCTCGAATACCGATGGACGGGGCTCGCATACGTGCCGACGGCAAGCTCAACTGTATGTCGAGGATGGCTCGAATACGCGTCAATGACGCGCTCGAATGCCTCAATATTGAGCACGCATATTTTTTGGTGACACGCCCGAATAGCCGTCCGCAACAAACTTGAATATGAGTCAATGATGGGCTCGAATATAGGTTAATGTCAAACTGGGATATGGGTCAAAAATAAGCTCGAACATGTATCGATAACAATCGCGAATACGTGTGGGCGACGTGTTTGCGTTCCATATCGGTGATAAACTAGAACACCTGTTGACTGGAGCTCGACGGCACGCTCGGATATGCGTCGACACCGAACTTGACTGCTTGTCCACGGCGCGCTAGAATATGTTTCAATGAGGCGCTTGAATGTGTCAATGGTGAATTCGAATACTGGCCGAACGAGCCCGAAACACGCGTCGAGAATCCGAAAACCGAGCTCTGAAATTAGTCTAAAGTGAACTGCAAATCCCGTCCAAGTGAGCTCCAAAACCCGTCCAAAGCGAGCTGCAAACCCCATCCAAAGCGAGCTCGCATACGTGTCGACCGCGCGCTTGAGTGCATGCCCATAACGAGTTCCCGTACACATGCATCGATGGCGATGAGCTTGCATATGCATCCATAGAGGACTCAAATACTGGTCGACAGTGAGCTTGAAACGAGTAAAAAGCGAGCTCTAAAATCCGCCCAAAGATATATGTCGATGGCGCGCTTGAGTGCATGCCCACGGTGAGCACCGTACATGAAGAGCTCGCAAACAAGGTTCAAATACCGGTCGACGGCACGCTAGCCAGCTCCAATACACCTCGATGGAGAGCCAGAAACGTCGCCATTACGCATAAACACCGGTCAATGGCCGGCTCAAACGTGTCGATTAGGAGCTTAGATAACCTATAATAATAAAATCTACCACGCGTGGGCAGGCGCCTGACGGTGTAAAGATCTGGGGTTTCACGAGCGCGTCTCTTGTTCCTGCTTCTATCATGCTAACGCCAGCGGCAGGAAGAATGATGGCGTGCTAAGGCGAGTTCGTCTACGTATCGATGGCGAGCTCGCAAACGTGTCGATGGCAAGCTCGCATACGTGTCGATGGCGAGCTTCCATCTGTCCACATACATGCCGACATCGACGTCGGCGTCAATGACACAATTGCACAATCGCAGGCGCCCAACGCCGTGTTCTCTGTGTTCCAGTAGACAAGCGCTCCTCTCCTTCAGCTTTGATGCCGTGAAGAAGGTCGCGCAATCCTTTCATCATCTCCATCCGCAATCGTCATAGCTGCCGTTGGGAAGTTGACACTGGCAATGACAGATCGTGTGCACGGTCTACAGAGCATGTGCTGTTAGCGACGTCATGGACAGCGTTACGACATGTACGCATCAAACATCCTTCATGGCGTCGGGAGCGCAATCGAGAACTGAGAGGGCACTGCACCCGGTGTGCGTGTCGAGACGAGACGAAGAAAAGTCCACGACTACGGGGAGGCCGGCACAAGCGCTTTGAGGTTCCCACCTCAACTCACATAGGCGGGGGCTGACATCTGGCCAGGGATCATCGTCCCCCACTTCACTATCATGGACTTGGGTTGATCGGATTCTACATTTGAGGCTGAGCACCATATGGGCCTGCAGGCAAGGCGAGGCAAGGGAGGTAGAGGAACCCGTCGCGATGAATTGTGTGAAGATCCGCAGACGAAAGTGGCATGAGGGCAGGATAGATGGGGCGCATGGGCCATAAAGAGTACCAAGTGGATGGGCCACGTGCGTGGGGATGGTGGACGCATGGGCGGAATTTGGGCCCGTGCGGGTGGATCTACCTGCGATGCCGAAGAAGACTGGGGGTTCGTTGAGGTGAAGAAGAGCAAACTCAAACCTTGCTCCGTAAGATTCGGGCCCAGGGCCATTCTACGAAGGCGTATTACAATGACGCTGACAGGGATCCATTTCGACAGACCCCGAGGAGGAAGGATGGGCAAGTTCCGAGCGCGCCATCGTCGCGCAACTTTCCCCGCACGTGATGCATGCACAGTCAGCGAGCTCGCCATCATTGCCAATCCTCTGCCCAACTTGAGGCTTGTCGTCGACATTCTTACGTGGGGCTCGCGGAGGCTGAGGAAAAATGCTTTATCATCCCGACGGGGGCTCCTTTTTTCTTATAATCCCACTTCTGAGTCGGGTCTGTGCCACATTACTTCACCTACGCTCCTCGTGTCATACAGTCCCTGCATAGACGTATTAACGTCGTACCCTACAGCCGATTTCTCGGTTCTTAGACCCTTCTATCCTATTATCGATTTCAAGGACCTCGCTTCGCTTTGCTGTTATCACTAGATCGCTCCTTCTGCGAGTGAAATACCACCAACTAGCCAACTACCACTACCCACCAGCCAGCCATGTCTCCAGCACTCCTCACTGGGCACGCTAATGGTGTCCCTTCCTCCACTAGCATCACCCCCAACGGCTTCTCCACTACCAATGGCGCGAACGGCCACGCCTCAGCGAATGGTACCAATGGCCACCCCACGACCAATGGCCATTCCACTCACACAGCTCTCGACGGCTTTGGCACGCGCGCAATCCACGTAGGCTCCGAGCCGAGCCCCGAGACAGGCGCAGTGATCCCCGCCATCTCGCTCAGTACGACCTTCAAGCAAGACGCAATCGGAGTGCATAAGGTGTGTGTTGCTCTTTTCTCCTTCTCTGAACCCCTTCCCTTTCCTTTGTATTCGATTCTTTCTGTTCTATTCGACTATTTCCCCTGCGTTCGCGCCTTTCCCGTGCATCCGAATTCTCCCTTTGCGTCTGAGCCTTTCCTTTCGTCGCGTTGTTCGCATTCGTCTCCCGCGCATTTCCGTGTGCAACCATAGCCATGGACCATGAGCCACGTTTCTTCGTCTTCTTGCAGTGCATTTGTCTCCTCCCCTCTTCCCCAGCTGCCCAATAACCCATTTAGCATGCATGCAAACCCGTCCCGCTCGATGATTCCGTTTCTTTCTTCCCCGTGCTCCGCGGTCTGTGCCGAAGCCGCGCTTTACGAACGTCTTCCTCTCCATTCTCCGTCTTCCTAATTCATTCAATGCATCCATGTCCTTCATTCTTCGAACTCAGCACCCATTTGTGTCCCACCATCTTTCCCCTTATAGCCGCACAGCACACCTACGATTTTTTTCCGCTCTCACTTTCCGTACGAACATATTTTTTCTTCGAACGCAGCCAAGGCATCCCTTTATAGGTTTTAGTCCTTGGCTCATGGTGTGTTCGCGCCTTGCAATCGACGTTGGGCCGCTCGATGGGCGACGTTTCTTTGTTTCTTCGTAATAGGAAGGATACTTGGGCAGAGATTCGTGCTCCGTGTGTGATTTTTGTCCTGCATGCTGGCATCTCTTCTTCCTGTCATACCTGCAGCCCTCGATGGGCATCGTATTCTTTCTTCGAAGTCGGCGGTATGCCTAGGCAGCATTGGGGATTTACGCCCCCTTCTTTCGCGGCGTTCACGTCTTACGACATCCATCCTTCGAATCCTCGGCCATTCCCGGGCATAGATTCGTATTACGCCTCGCAGCGCGTGGTCGTCTTCTGCTCCGGCTTTGCTTATAGCCACATTTTTGAAATCTTTCGAAATCCCACTATGTTTCAGCGTGCACTTTTACTTATTTCGTTTGTACCTTCCGATCGCCGACCTGCTCTTTTGTTCATTCTTTTCTCACATTCATCCGCCCTTACTTCATACTTATCCACCCTTTTCTTTCCCCGTCCTCATTTCATTTTTTTTTCCTATCTCAACTCCCTACTAACCCCCTTTCTCATCTCCATAGGGCTACGAATACTCGCGCTCCTCCAACCCAAACCGCGCGGCCCTCGAGACCACCCTCGCCTCGCTCGAATCCGGCGGTGCGCACGCCCTCGCTTTCGCCTCTGGCTCCGCCGCCACCGCCACCGTTCTGCAGTCCCTAGGCCCCGGCGCGCACATTATAAGTGTAAATGATGTTTATGGCGGGACGTTCAGGTACATGACCAAGGTCGCGGGCGTGGGGCAGGGGTTGGAGACAACATTTTTGGATCTAGAGCGGCTGTTGGGGGATGAAGATGGGGAACAGACGGTGCTGAGTGCTATTCGTGAGAACACAAAGGTTCGTTTTACTCCTAACTTACCTGTTTTCTTCACCAAGCTAACTAACCCACAGCTCATATGGGTCGAAACCCCCACGAACCCGACCCTCCGGCTTATCTCCCTCTCGCGCCTCTCTGCCCTCCTCGCCACGCTGCCCGAAGGTAGGCGCCCCCTCCTCGCAGTCGACAACACCTTCCTCTCCCCTTTCTTCTCCTCCCCGCTCCTCCTCGGGGCCGACATCGTGCTGCACTCGCTCACGAAGTACATCAATGGGCATTCGGACATCGTCATGGGCGCCATCGTCCTCCCAGCTCGCCACACGGCGCTCCTCGAGAAACTCAAGTTCCTCCAAAACGCGGCTGGAGCAGTTCCAAGCGCGTTTGACTCATGGCTCGCACAGAGGGGTATGAAGACGCTGCATTTGAGGATGAAGGCGCATGGGGTGAATGCGTTGAAGGTGGCGAGGGCGTTGGAGCAGAGCGAGTATGTGGAGGAGGTGATTTACCCAGGGCTTAAGAGCCACCCGCGGAACAAGCTCGCGTACGCGTCGCTCTCCCCGCACGCGAAGGCATGGGTCGATGCCCTACCAGCGGAGGACAAGCAGGGCGGGTTCCCGTACGGAGGCATGATCTCCGTCCGTCTGCGCCCCCTCTCCTCTGCTTCGACCGACTCCCCCGCCTTCCTCGCCGCTGATCGCTTCCTCACCTCTCTCCGCCTCTTCACCCTCGCCGAGTCCCTGGGCGGCGTCGAGTCCCTCGCGGAGCACCCCGCACGCATGACGCACGGGTCGATCCCGCCGAAAGAGCGGGAGGAGCTGGGGATTGGGGAGGGGCTGGTCAGGTTGAGTGTCGGGGTTGAGGAGGGGGCGGATTTGGTGGCGGATGTGTTGGGTGCGTTGGAGAGGGTTTATGCTGGGGAGGCGTAGAGGCCATTGGGATTCTGCACGTACTCGGAGCGCTTGATGCGCTTCCGAGTTCGTGTCTATTCGCATAGATGGGGTTCGGTGTGTGTATATAATTACTTACAAGAATTTGTGTTAATTAAGTAAGCAAGCATATTTTATCTACCTACTCTGGATGTGATGGCTTAACATTCGAATCTGCATATGTCGGAGTTGTATCGCAGACGAACACCGGAGCGCTTGAGAGCGGTCATTGACAAGAATTCGCATTTGAAGGTCCTACTGACCATCGTGCAACTGCACCATCGTCCTCTTCATTAAGTACTACGATGGGTCACTATTTGCTTATTTTAACCCGATGCGCCGGAAGCCTGTGTTCAAGCTAGAAGTACGCGCGTTCCTGTACAAGAATCATCTGGATATCCCATTTGCGTCCCGGTTTATGTCTCGTGTTAGACACTCCGTCAGTAAGCTTTGCATCAAAATCCCCGACCCGGATAAGCCAGATATAGCCCATCCAGTCAACGAGTGCTCTCTGCTCATACAACTTTAAGCAGAGAATTATCAGAACTACTCCAAATTTAAATTATTTAGATGTCTCAATCTGCACTCCATACAAGTGGAATGGATAAAACTTTTCATCCTGGAAGGGCGTCCCAGTTGGAAAATTACCACCGCTAAAATGGAGTCCCTCGTGCACTCCATCCTCCTCACACTTCCTTCTCCCACGACATTAGGATAACATTCATGATTGACCATAATGAAGGCAATCATATACTGAACGCTCTGGAGACGTTCGGCTGGGCGGAATTTGCTCACTTCCTTTATAGTAACTTATTCTGTAATCTGAAGTAACTAAAATCAAATTGGGTGGTCGTTCTGTTACAGAAAGAAGTGAGGGAGACCTGGCGGAATTTTCGGCGTTTATATGCAGAAGAATTGAGGAAGCAGATATATATGAACTACTGCCGATTGAGACTGCGAAAGATCGTATTAGTTACGTTTTCTAAATCATTCATCGCAGGTGTTCATCAATGCTTTATCCTAATAGTTGCCTGATACTGTGAGTCGTTCTACGCATTTCAAAGTATTCATTAATTTTGACAGAGCGTACCATGGCAGTCTCGAGGACATGATAAGCATACAAGTGCTGTCGAAGATGCAATATAGATAGAAGAGAATGAATACTTAATGGGGAAAATATGGCAATGAAACGACTGCGTCATCTCAGTTCCGAGTCCGCTACAGTAGGATAAGATGCAGATTATGAGATGTAATGGAATGCGACTTCTATAACACATATATAAAACAAGCTTTTGCTCGTGCTCGCAATCTAATTCACCACGTACACTTAGACAATGTAACACTTGACTTTTGAATTCATTGAATGGCATAACAATCCTGTCAACATTTAAATGTTCATGGTTTAGTTTTAGTTCCGCTGGAAATAAAAACAGTGCTAAACCACCTCAACTCCTTTTCTTCCGTCCAAATGCCATCAATCTGGCGTTCTCTATCATTTCCGTAGATTTTCACTGCTGCAGGATATAAAAATCTGGATGCCTTTCAGCTTATCCAACGGCTCTTTCTAACGATGCGATAAGCTTGATCGAAACTCATCCTATGAATTGCATATTGAACCCGACTGAGAAAATTTCTCAAATGTGAAAAAATAGAACGCAAATAATTTACAGCTAATTGTTAATCGATAGACCCACTGCCAAAAAATAGGCTAGGATTTTTGTTTATAGTGGTGCCTATACATATAGGTCGTCCGGGGCATGTGATCATAGTCTTGAGAATTCCGAATCTAAATTTGAACATCATTTTCAATTTGAACAACGTCTGGAGCCCTCACCCTTATCTTAAACCATCACTATAGGAAAGTGTCGACATATCTCACCAGAGGTCAAATGGCAGCTTGTAGCAAAGTCTGCATCGATGGCCCCTCTTGATATCCAGAAAGCAACAGGGATATCCAACAGAATTGTCAACCATGTCCTGGCACTTGGGGTGTGATACTATATTTATACCGAACAGCGCACTAATTCGTTAAGTTGTCCAGTGTAAACACCAAGAACGATAAGTATACAAATGGATCCTTTCATGAATTATTCTCGCCTTGTCCATCTTCTGTAACATATGTAGGTGGAAGAGATCCTCGAAAAGAAGGATTGAAGCTTCTTGGCTCAGATGCGTTTAAATCATTTGCCGATTGTAACATCGCCTCTGCCGTATCAGACGGCATTCGACGCCCATTGGCAAGGAAATGTATAATTCGCCGAAGGTCCTCCGCTTGAGTTTCAAGCATCGCAATTTCACGTTGCACTACATCTTGAGCAGGAGATGCTAGAGTTGTGGATGAGATGACTGGGATCACAGGTGCTGCAGGCAAGACCTTCCCAGAAGTGGAAAGTATTAATCCTGCGTTCATCGACACGGCAGTGCCTCTGAAAGGTTGCAATTCTCCATTTTCCAATGATCCTATAATATTTAAATTTATATGTTAGAAAAATTGCATATCTTTGCATTCAGAGAGTTGAAAATAAATCCATACCATTGGCTTGAGGCAATTGCTTCGCTTTTTGTATTCTCCTCCAGATGACGATAATCAAGAAGGATAGTAAGACCAGTCCACCTATTATACCACCAATGATCGGGCCCTTAGACCTGGTATTGCTCGCCATAGGAACAACTGGCATTGACACTCCAGGCTCAGATCCTGAAGTGGAGAAACTAGGAGTAGTGGAGAGCATGACGCTTGCATTGAAGGTCGTACTTTGCGTGTTAAAAGATGTGCTGCCTGCTAGTGTGTTGGATGTGGGATTGCCTATGTTCTGGCCTTCGGTATTGAACCCTGGTAGCAATGTATTTGACGCACCATCAGTCTGTACTTGCGTTTTTGCCACTGTAGCTGGAACACTGCCCTCACTGGGAGTGACTGTCCTTACGATCGTTATAGGGATCGTAGTAGTAAACGTATTTGTGAAAGTTCCAGTGATTGGGCTAACTATCCACACTTCAATACAGCAGCATTAATTGATCAAAAAAGAGCAGCAAATCACCTTCAGTAGTGGTGGTAGTGAAGGTGGTAGTAAACTGTCTTACGAAAGTCGTTGTAGTGGCCATCCCGAATGCTGCAATAGTGTTTGCACCAAAGGCGAGACGGAACCTGGACTAAAAATCAAATACACGACGCACGTCAGATTTCCAGGGCAAGGTGAGAGTAAAAATTAATAATAAAAACCGGAAGCTTTGTTAGATCAAGAGCTCGAGTGCCAGGCTATACTCGTGTAGAATAACAATGACTGAGAAGTTGAGAAAATTTCTCCTTGCGATAAAGCGACGTTGGTTGTATGAAAAATTCCAGCTACCTGTCTGGTAACTGCATTGGAACGTGACGGTAGAGGAAAGATACGTCTTTGGATAGAAGAGGCAGTATTCGTCGATTACCTCGGTAGATTGCCTGGGTATATAGATTATGTAGAGTTTCCCACGATCAATGAACCTCACGGTATGATTGCAACCGGGCTTTCGTGACAATCATGCAGTCGCTATCCACCATTATGACACATTTATCTTTCTAATAGACGCTGAAGCTGTACTATCCACAACTGACGGAATATAGGTGTGTGAGAGCGGGCATAAATCAGTATGGGCCTTGCGAGTTGTTTTCTGGCCATCGATATGCGATATTCCTGAAGCAGTCTTCCAAAGCGTCAGAGGTGCCTCTGTTGCAGAAGATGGGCGAAAGAGTTCTGAAATAGAACTTGATGGTAGGTGGCAAAATATGATATAGATTAGTGCAACCGTCTTATCAAGCTGGGTTTAAAGCAAATCCATTGCAGGAGGCGCCATGAGTTCAGGAACGTTTTTACAGGATTGTATCGCACTGTCATCTCATCATGCAGGTTCCATAATAGTTGAGCTGTAATCGCTTTAACACTTGGAAACATGTTCCTACCCCATCCGTGATCCTTTATGTTGGAATATTGGTTAGTACAAACGATTCCATTCCCATCTATGATTTCTATATTTAGTACTATGTATTTCACTTCACTATTTAGCCACCGTTATGCAGATTTTATGGTTAGTTGTTTCATATGCCTCTATCTCGTTAGTTTTATTATGTAGTCTTTGGCTCGAGAATATGTACTTAAGGACACCTATTTGTACAGTATTCACTACGCGTTTACCTCTGATTTATTGCGGTTTTCTCGTATTTCCTACGCTTGCTATCGTCTTTTCAATACCTTAGTGGACTGACAATGCACAGTAACCAGGCATTTAAGGAACAAAAAGCTTTACATTAGATAGATTTTTCTAGGATGATACATACAGCTTATAGAAGCCGAAGAATCAGATAACCATATACACTACAGAGCACCGGTGAGGGGAGGGAGAAGGGAGAAGAGCGACTCCTTTAACATCGTAAGGAAAGGGCGAATAACACAACACTATCTCCTTAAAATTCTCTGCTACATCATCCGTTAGCTCCATACTTAATTTATTGGTCAGTCCCAAAATTATTGAACAGCTTCCTGTCACAAAAAAAACCCCAACGCTGAGGGAAAATGGCGTCATACATATGAACGCAAGAATAAATAAATAGACAAAAATATAACTGCTATAACTCAGTTCATGCTTGATTCTGGATAGTACTATGGCTCTCTCTGTGTCTCGAGTCTGTAATATACGCGGGCGGCGCAGATTCTGGTATAGAAGCCCGCAAACTCTCAATTCTAAAGTGTCCTTGATAGGGTTCCCTCGGGGGATCGTCCTCCCCTTCAGATGGATTCCGGCGGTCGATGGCAAGCACTCGCACGAGCTGGCGCAGACTGTCTACCTGACTCGTAAGTGCTGTAATGTAGCGCTGAGATGGTTCCTGTACATCTAGAGCAGTATTGGGAAGAGAGGGCAGTGCCGCTGGCATTGTTGGGGGAGGAGGAATGCCTTTCACTGAAGAAACTAAACCTGGTGACATTGCGACAATGGTGAAGGGTTGCATCTCTGCCTGTCCCAAGGACGATGATGCTATAGAAGGAAATTAATATATTCTCTTGTGGAAAAAAATCTAAAAGTGATACCATTTCCAGGACTGCTTCTCGCTAGTCTTATTCTCCACCAAAAGACGACCAAAATCAAAAATAAACAAGACAGAGCGCCTATTACTCCACCTGTAATCTGTGCCTTAGAAGTGCTAGTGCTCCCTGGCCGAGGAATGCCGGCAATGCCATTTGTTGGTGTAACTGGTTCTGTGAAAGACGCCAAGCTAGCAGTACTGACAGAGATCCCTGTTCTCCAGCTTGTAAGCTGGCTATTGGAGCTGACGGTACTCTGACCCGTAGAACCTCCTGTGTTCTGGGCGTTAGTAATATTTCCGGGTGTGGATGTCGGTATGTCCACTGCGCTATCGGGAAGTGATTTTGTCACAGTCGCGGTCGCAGTTATGGTGACGGGGGCCTGGGCTATTTGACTGTTCTTCAGGGCCTTGTTTACCGGAAGATCTGTGGGTACCTCTGGGGTGAGTGTCCTAAGAATCGTTCTTGGAAACGTAGTAGTGAATGTGTTTGTGAACGTTCTGGATGGAGCCACTTTCATCATTTTAGAGAAAGAGAATTTTTATTAGAGTCCTCTTACATTCAGTTCTGGTTGTGGTGAAAGTTGTGGTGAACTCGAAGATGAATGTCGCTGTGGTGGCCATCCCAGATGAGCAAGGCAATGAATTATTTAGTACCGACTTTGATCAAAGACGGGAACTAAGCCGAGAACCGAAGCTTAAAGGCTGCAACGAATCATAATTAGTGACCGTCAAGTGGAAGTACCAGTTATTGGTGTCCGAGCTCACCTTCGTGGACGAAGACGAAAATGCTTGTAGCATGTAAGATGGCGAGCAAATAGGTAGTAAAATTACCTTGGAGACTTCCATGATCAACAAAGTGGTCGTCCAACGCGTATCATAGTATCAGTAAACGTCAGATGATGTATATTTTGGGAGTGACAAAAACACAGGATCAGAATCCCGTTGATAGACCCAAATACGTGCTCATACCGGCACATTAAGTATACAGATCGTGTCGTCAGTCCTTCCACTTTGAGCATCATTGTGTCAGTTGGTCGTGAATGAGGAAGCACAGCCACTCACCTACGCCCGAAAAGCAGTCGCGGGAAATTAAACCTGCACAGCCACCTTTCGTTCTACCTCTTCTCCGACAGCTTGCTCCTCCTTCGTCAATATGCCTTGTTCTTCGACTTCTGCACAGCTGGGAATGAAATTTGGATCTAGCTACTATATTTTTATGCGACTGTACATGCGCGTGGCCATGTCATGATGGGATTTTAGGTGTTATAAAGGATTGAGCGTTGGAAACGAAGTAGGTGTATGTCCGTCTTCAATGTGTCAAATCTCAAATTTCGACTTTGTGAAGATCGAGTCGAGGCAGGCTGTTCCCCTTGCTGTTCCCAACGAATTTGCACAGAAGGATAACGCAGAATGTCAATAACCTTTTCCCAGTGTCGTTTCTGATGGTAAGCATGTGAAATCCTTGTGCTTTCGACCCTTACTTTCGCTGATGGTCACTACACAGCATGTTTACAAGGTTAATATCCAGTTTATAGGCGATATCGAGGTTTGAGGTGTCTTATGATCGACTGAAAACATAGCTAGGTATGATCTCGGTGTGCATTTAGTGATGTGCTAGGCCCGGCCTGAAGCCTAAAGCCGGCCGAAGCCGGGCCTGATTTTGCCGGGCCTGACTGAGCCGGGCCTGAGGATTTGAACGGCCCACGGCTCAGGCTTTATGAGCGGGAAGCCTGAGGCCGCGGCCTAAGCCGCGGCTTTTTACTGTGCGGAGAGTGAAGTGCACCGGCAATATCGGCATCTCCGACCAGCTGTATAGGTATTAGCCACAAGAGAGATCACCCAATAAAAATGCATACCAACACACAAACGGATGAAAGCAAGCGATTCCGACAGCGATGATGGTACATGTTCATTTGATAGTGCTGATCAGCAACATATGAATGAGTTTCAAATGTATTTAGAGTGCAAAGAGACGATTCCTGGTGAGACAGGAATCATAGAATGGTGGGGAGTAAGTTATACATGAGTTATATTTGCTAATATTTTAGCCGATATCCTCGTCTCGCTTTAGCTCAATGCACGGCATTATCCAACATAGGCTTCCTTGGCTGCTGACTACTTGTCCATCATGGCATCCTCAATTTCGAGTGAGCTTGCATTTTCTTCTGCTGGAATCACAATAGGGAAG
>JASFDF010000330.1:2021-25339 GCA_036937115.1 Nidularia sp. FH-822889
TTATTTTTTGATCATTCTAGCAAGAAGAGGTCATTATGGCGACTTCTGCAGTAGTGTTGTATTTACTGACCTCGTACCGCTTTTTTCGGTTCGTTCATGGTCATGTCATGTTTACCATAGCGGTAAGTTAAATTAACTGTAAATTGTATTCCGCAAGATAAACCTATATGCTTACGCTTCGCTTCACTTGCAAGTTGCGACTGGTAAATGTTGAGCAATGATAGTTCAATGATAGTTCAATGTGGTGCTAACATGTATAACTCTCATGTGGTACTTAAGCGCAATCTATGACATGTGATACACAGTCTATAAACAGGAAGGGGCATGATCGTATGATTGAACGAATTTTTAGATATAGTACAAAACTTGCTTGGATCCTGCTCTATCAAGGTAGGCCAAGACATTCTAGAGACCGATGTTGTAAAATTCTACGCGAACCGAACTTTTTCACCAGGACGCCCTTCAGACAGTAGCACCACGGCCTATATTGATGTATGTAAGTTAAGGGGTCGACAAGGCCATTGACAAAAAAAGACTTACATATTTGCCACTGATCTTCCAACCGGGCTCTTCGACGTCGAGCTTCTCTGCGGTCTCATCGCCATCAGGTCCTAGGCCGACAACAACATCGCTCTTGATTGTCCTCAGACTCGCTATTTTAGGTGCACCAGAAGAGCTCGCCATCGGCCCAATAGCGACTTCGAATGGAGTGCTGGCAGGTGCGGCGCAGTCATATGTAAGTTTACGGTGGTTGAGATCGCCTTTGAAAATGACCAGGTCCGATCGTGACAGGTGAAGGAACAAATCAGGCGCTTCCGAGTGGAGATCCCAGTAAGTGTAGCCGGTGCACCAGAAAGGATGTTGCTCATACACCCATTTGCCTTCTTTCTCGTATTGCTACACACGCCGGTTACTAAAGGCGACCAGGCATAAGGTGGTTCACTCGTACCTTCCATCTGGTGCCAAGTCTTCGAAGAGATTCCAGTTCCGTGTCACTAGCATTGGGGAACAGCTGCCCATATACCATGGTGTTCGGGAGCCATTCCCAGTCCTTCTTCGTGACATCAGACACAAACCACGCGAAACGTTTGCCGTGGAAGCGGATCTGGTTGGCTAGCCCGCTCTGGATAAGGAAATCGGCTTCACAGAGACATCAATTATACCGTAAGATCATAACATATGAAAGGCACACCCACCATAAACGCAATCACAATAGAGTTCAAAGCCGGCGTTATCCAGAACAAAGTCAATTCTGCCGCCGGTCTTCTCGCGAAGAATCTTGACCGTATCCCAGAGGCGGTTAAGGTCATTGCCAAGGATGTTCTTCTCGGTTGCTGCCAAGTGGTCACCTCCCGTTGACTGGAGAGATTTGATCTGCTCCTCCGTCATATTTATAAGGAGGGAGAGATCAGTCGAGTTTCCCCATAGACAAACTGACAGCCAATAATGAGTCAGATGAGATGAGAAGAAATGAATGAAGCCGCCGACCTTGGGTCAGTTCCAAGAACATCAATCGTTCAGCCTCAAGCTTCTCCGATGTGCTAAGGTCTTCGGAAATCTTGAACGGGTCAGCGAATCGCGTAGAGAGCTCAAAGACGGCGTCAGAGGAACGCGAGAAAGTGTCGCACTGTCCATACATTGATTAGATGGTTAAGAATGTACCGCTAGACATTTGCTAACTTTTTGACGATAGAACACGTCGTAATCCTTCCAGAATTTGCTAACACTGAAGCATTCATGCAGACGACGGTACTTGTATGCTTCGGCGAATAGCCAGGGTGCATTCATGAAGTCCTTCCCTAAAGTGGCGCGCCCTTAGAACGACACTATTAATAGAAAGGTATTACTACACGCACCTTGGAAGTATTTTGCGATTTCCTTATTCCACAACGCCACATCAGCCTCGCCGTCGTCTATAATAGGTCTCAATTTGGCGTTTCCGCTGAGGTCGGTCATAAGGTCCCCCATGCGGTCGATGCATTCCACGAGGTCGACGACCCTCTCTTCTGTAGACTGGCTGTTGAGAGTGCGAATGGTGTCTTCTATGGCCTTGCCCAGGATAGTGGGCAGTCTAGATTGCATGGTCGCATGGGCGAACGAATATTCATGGTATCCGCGATATGCAGGCCAAGGCGGGTTATTGGGATCAACTCTAGTTGGAGTTCTAGGCCAATGACTGGTCTTGATCTCGTTCTTGCTGGGAAGATGGCCGAGGTGAAGAGTGACTTTGGAGGCAAGGTGCGTTGGGGCTGAAGTACCGTTAGGGGCGGGAGTATCGCTGGGAGTCGTCATCTTTGTGGACGTTGTTTAGTGGACGACAACAGTGTCAAGAGTCTGAAAGACGAAAAGAAGGTAGCGTTATCAACCCGAGGCGTGGCGAAAGGCATTATATAGCAAATGGACTTACGGCAGTGGATATCTGATTACGAGTAGGGTCGTGTTTACGGGCGGGTTTGATGGAGCACCACTACGATGATGGGGCGCAGGCAACGGAGGATGAGCGAGAACGGTCGATAGCCACGGTTATGGTGGGTTATCTACGGTCGGTACGGAATGAATTCAGAAGCTTCTTGGATGACGACGGGGACGGGTATTCTTTCAGAAATCGAGAGTAGCAGACGGAATGTGGAGCTGAAGCCGGAGGAAGGATGCCAAACTTTGGGAGATAGGGAGCAAGAATAGCAGAGAATGCCTCGGAATGGTCGCTTTTATGTGAGTATATGATGCAGGATGGCCGGATGGGTTGCAACACGATGCGCTGCAAACAAACAAGTGCCGAAATTCAAATATTTATTGTGCTGATATTGTATCTTGCCGACATGGGCTAAGTGGAGCAGGCGGGCTGAACGTCCTTCCTTGTTGGACGAAATCGCGGGGAAAAGTAGCGTCGTTGGGCATTTCCGGTCGATCCGTCCATGACATCATCTGCTTGGCTCCCGATATCGAGATACCCGTCGGCACAGTAGTGTGAATCCGTCCCACTCGACGGTCCAGCGCTGTTCGACCGCCGTTCCTCCTGCTTTCTACTCGCCACTCATCAGGCACTCCCAATAACTACCGTATTAGAAGCTTCTCCTACGCGAGCGAAGCACGGCGAGTGACGAAATCCGTACTCAAAAGGCATGTCCATTCCGACGCGAGGATGGAGTCGTGGATTGGTCGCTGTGCCGCCGCGTGTCGATTGGCCAGGCCATCGCGGATGGCGGACATTTAAATCTAACAGCGCGATCACGTGCACAACGCGTTTGTTCAACTTTGTTGGCTGTGGGTTCGTTAAAGTTTCTCACGGCCTTAATAGTAAACTTGGCTGCACCGTTCTGAACCGCGACATCTACCCTCTCCGTCGGGCACATCCTAGCCATGGCAATGTGGACGCTTGGAATCGACGATGTCTCCGAGCAAACCCAGGCCTTCAAGGACAAAATATCAAGCAAAGGTGGGTCTACCAGGCTCGTTTGTCGTGCTTGGCTGACGTTCACGGTGATTCTAGACAGCCACATCGCTGCACAGCAAAATCAACTGCTTAAGCAAGCTTCCGAGCTCGAGGAACTCAAAGCCACGCTTAACGATGCCATCCACAAAGTCTGGGTTTCCTCACTTCGTCATTGCTTTCTCTAACGGTTTCCTTATCTAGCTGAGCCGCGAAACACAGCGCACGATTCAACTAGAATCCGACCTGCATCAGCGCACAGAAGATCTCCGCAACGAGAAGATTGCCTCCCAGAATATTCAGACTGCACTCAATGCTGCGAACGCTAAGGTTAAAGCCAAGGATTTGGAGACGAGGGAGCTCGAGGCCATACTCGACTCTATCTCCCATACTTCTCGAGGGGACAATCTCCGCACCGATAAACTCCAGAGGGAGAAGGCATCTCTTGAAATACGGGTGCGCGAGCTTGAGACTAATCTCCACAACATTACGTGCCCGCCTACCACTCCCGGCCGGCGTGCCGTCACTCGACCACGATCCTCTTCTCTGTCCAACTTCAGAATCACAACTCTTGAGCAAGAACTCGTTGACATTCGCGCGTCGTTGACTCAAAAGGATTCGGATTTACAAACGGCGAATCAGAAGCTGTCGCAGGCCCAGTGGGAACTGACGCGGATCGAAAACGAGAAGTCAGCCATGGAAAAGCGGATGAACACAACTGTAACACAGCTGGAAGCATATCTGGAGGAGAAAGAGGAGGAGTTGTCTTATATGAGAGAACAGCAGGGCGATAATACTCGAGAAGAGGAGCTATTGAAGAGAATCGAAGAGGATGACGCGAAGATTTCAGCGTTGGAAATGATGTTGAGGGATGTGCAGGATGTGAAAGAAGTAACTGGCAGGTTGAGACAAGCAGAAGAGAAATTGAAGGAGGAACGGAAGAAAGTGCTGGATGCTGAAGAGAGATTGAAGGCAGAACGGAGTAAAGTGTTGGATGCCGAACAACTCCATGCTGAGCTTGTAAGAGAGAAAGAAGAGGCACTTGACCAGCTCGAGGTCGCTCGTTCGCAGCTAGTGAGCAAGCGGACAGACAGTAACAGAGCAAAGTGAGTTCAGCCTTTCTACACGGCTTTGTTACATCTCACGCTAAATTTACAGGGATGCCTCGCAACAAAGTCTCCTTGATCTTCCCTCGGAGGAACCCCATCCTCTCTCACCTCCCAATGCCCTTCCGGACGGGGAAGCGGCTGTGACCGTAGAACGGCTCCTTGCAGCAATCGATCGCCTTCGAAAGGAAAGAGATAACCTTCGCCGGGATATTGAATTTTTGGAGTCGGAATCAAAGTTCACTATCGAGGCATTAGAAGCCAAGCTATCAGCTTCCACCTCTGCATCCGTGTCCTCTACCACCAACGAATCTCTCGCAACCATTGGCCAGCTGAAAGCCGAGATGGATGACTTGCACACTCAACTCATCGAAGCGACGAAGCATAACAAATTGGTGATAAATGCGAAGAACAAAGAAATACGACGCTTGGGAGTTACTGCGACTGCAATTGCAATTGCTGCTGGGCGCATCCAGGCAGAGGTGGAGGTTGTGGAGAGCCATCTTAGCGTTGCTGCTGCTAGTAAAGCAGGAGCTTCTGAAGATGCAGAGGAGAAACTACAGGAGGCAGAGGACAAGCTAGATGTTACGGTCTTGTGTCTGGAGGCAATGACCAGTCAGCGTGACGACCTGATGTCACAGTTGGAAGCCAAGGAAGACGAGCTAGAACGAACAAAGACTAGCGACCACGAAGCTCGCGAGCAGCTCGACAATCTCGAACAACAGCTTGTGGATGTCACAAGACAGTTAGAGGAGGCCGAATCTGAGCGGGATTCCCTGACGCTTCAGGTTACGAACCTTACGGCCGACTTAGTTACTGCCCAAGATGAACTGCAGAACGCCGAAAGCCGCTACAGTTCCTTGCAGTTCCATCAGCTATCCAGCATGTCGTCGAACGAAGCCACTCGTGCACTACGAGAGCAGATCGAGGAGTTGGAAATGCGTGTTTTGCGAAGGACAGAGCAAATAGGAATTCACCAGCACGATATCAAGCGGTTGGAGACTAACCTCCGTCTACAGGAGGAGAGGCTCAGCGAGATGACCATCGAGTTGGAAACGCTTGCTGCTCAGAAGGACGCTATGGTGGAAGATTGTGCCGATGCTCGGGAGGCCCGAGATGAGGCGCTCGTTCGTGCGGAAAATCTGGAAGAAGAGGTGGAGAATCTCGAGAGTACGCTGTCAAGAAGTGAAGACACTACGGAAGACATGATTCGTTTGCTGTTCCAGACTGTCAGCAGGGCAAGGGAGGCTGTTCGGCAGTCTAGCGAAGAGGCTTCTGCGGCCCATGAGGCACTTGAGTCTGCCGATATCGAGCAGGGAACGATCAAGCGCGTTCTCGATGAAAAGGCCTTTGCTCTCGCCAACGCCGAAACGCAGCTGGGGTCCTTGACTAACGACATGCGCCAGACGGCACTGGCCTTGGCGATTTCTCAGGTGGCGTTGAACCGCACCTCCGTCATAGGACGGATCCTGCGCGAAGAGAAAGCAGACTTCCAGTCGAAGGCCCTGTTGCTTGGAGAACAATTGGAGGAACAGTGTGCTAAAAGCTCTACTCTGACGCAAGAGCTCGAAGCCATATTCCACGATTCGTCGAAGCACGCCTCAGAGAAGGTTGCTCGTCTTTCTGAACTAGAGGACGAGATAATTGCTCTCCGGAAGGCATCCTCCGAAAGCGAGACTGCCCATCAAGACGCTTTGGATGCGTTGCAGCGTTCCATCGAGGAGCTCCAATGTAGTCTGGAGGAGAAGGAGCGGCTTGTATATTCTAGTGAAGATGTTGAAAAGGAACTTGTGCAGCTGAAATCGCGGCACGCAGATGAGCTCGGGGCCTTGCAAGCGCGTCTCACTGAAACGTCACTTGCACTAGATGAGCTGCAAGTACGACATGATTCGGTGGAGGAGGACTATCAACAAACGATCACAGATCTTGAACGAGCAAAAGTTCACCTTGAAGATCAGCTGAAGCTTGCGACAGAAAAATCTCTTGATAATAACGAATTGCAGAGAACCATTGACGCGATCCGCAAAGAGCATTCAGAAGAGGTTGCTCGTCTGCAGGGTGCTCTTGAGAAAGCCGCAGAAGATCTTGCAGAAGTTCGCCAAGCTCGCGATGAGATCGACACCGTTCAAGCCGAACTGCTGGACGAAATAGTTCAGTTGAAGCAAGTTCACGAGACTACCGTCGCTCGGGTTCAGGATGAATCACTTACAGTGCAACGCAGCCTGGAAAATGACCTCTCCGACCTGCAAACGAGATTCGAAGAAACATCTAGCCGACTCCAAGACTCTATGCAGGAAGCTCTTCGTGTTTCCCAAGCGCTCCAGGAGGAACTTCAGAACCGTACAGCGGATCAGCAAAGCCATGCAGCTGAACTGCAATCTGTTCAAGAACAACTTAGACAGGCGGAAGCCTCGACATCTGGTTATGAACAGGATATCGACGTTCTCCGTAGCAAACTTGAAGAAGCCGACCATTACCTCGAGTCGAGTGAGGAAGAGAAGACGGCTCTTCAGGAGCAGATCACCACTCTGGAAGCTGAAATTCAACGATCACTGTCTCTCAAGCGCTTCCTCGAAACCCAAGTCAAGGAAAGGTTAGTCCATTATATTATATCTGATTATCAACTACACTAAAGAATAACTACCTAAGTGAACACACCATCGGGTCACTTAGCCACGACCTTGAACGCACTCAAGCTGAACTCGCGCGCTCTGAGAAGGCTGCTAAAGCTGCAGAAGTTAACTTAAGCCTTCAAAGCGCACAACACAAACGCGAAATGGCAGATCTTCAACGCGAGCTCAATGCTCTGCGGCCTCTTGAACAAGTTATGACCGATTTGGAAGAACGCAACAATGAAATGGAGGATTTGTTGAGGGCCAAGTGCTCCGAGATCGAAGAGAATGACGACCGCGCACTTGAGTATGTAACATATCATTTCATGACTATCTATATTTGTGCTAACCCATCTTCAACAGGATGCTGAAGGAAAATAAGAAGCTCACAACCAAGGTCGAATCCCTTACTAGGAAAGTGCAAAATTTGCAAGCTAAACTTGCCGCAGCCAAGGCAATGCCGAAGGCTAAAGCAGAATTATCGCCACCCGTCGCATCTACTTCAGTGGCTCAACATCATGATTCATTTATGCCCACCGAACGACCACGATCCGTAACCCTGTCCTCCACCTCATCCACTGCATTCAACCCCCCTTCTGTTCCTTCAACTACAACATCCAGAGCATCTTCAATCCGTACTGCGTCCGGCCCATCTTCCTTACCGAGACCAAAGACTCCAGAACGACGAATAGTGCCCAGTCCTGTTTTCAAGGCTCGTACGCCTGAGAGACCACTTCCTCCTAGTGCTGACGACGTACCTTCATCCACAATGATTGGAAAGAAGCGTCGTGCTCCAGATGACTTTGAAGTATGCGAAAGCGTACCTCCTCAAGCATTCACGGCAGACAGTCTTCCACGACAAGAGGCAGAAAATAGGACACCTCGAGTCAGGAGAGTTTTGAGTAGCTTCCAATCCGGCTTCACGCCTGTTCGTCATCAAAGCAGCCGAATGTTCATTTCACTTTCTCCTAAACGCGCAGCCTCGTCATCAACTTCTGCCTCGCCATTTATTTCAGACGTGACTAATGCCCCACCGTCCGCCAAACCGTCGAAGAAAGGTGGTTGGCTTGGGAAGATCAGGAATGGTTCATCGCAGCCGGTGGGGAGGTCAGCATCGTCTGTGCCGATATTTCACAGACCAGGGGAGGAATCATGATAGTGAGATGTACGTATTTATGTATGAGGTCGATTCCAGTCGGACTATGTAGCACTTCTCGCGCATCTATGTGTATTCCTAGGCATATGTTTTATTCATTACCGTAATCTCGTTATAAATGCATGCTTTTATGTGGCATTGGCACTTCCCAGCCTCCAGATTTCAAGGAGGCAATTAGGTGCCTAATACTCCTTGCCTTACCAGTCTCACCGATAACCCCGAGACGAGAGATCGCTTTGGGTGCGCGCGGGTGCGTATACATGCAATTGCAACACTGTGCCATCGCCTGATGGCCAACATCCACTCATTCACTTTCCACTATGTTCACAAGGCCACACGACGACGATTCATACTTGGATCTTTCAAATGCCCTTCATGATCCCCAATGCTGGAGCGTTGAGCAGCTCAGGTGTTTCGATTTTCCACTGAACATAACAGTGGCTGCGATTGAACCTGTGTCTGGCCTTCTTGCAGCTGGTCAGGCGTCCTTTTCGCTTGATTAGCAGCCCGCGCTGACAGTGGACAATTGGATAAAGGTACTGCAAATGGATTGATCTACATTTATGGAGGTCCAGCAGTTGAACTGAAGTTGTCTCTCCCTGAACCTGTGGGCATAAGTTTTGTGAATTTCGCTATTTCAACCTCGCAGCTCATTTGTCTTGGTATATCCTATTATCTCGAATCTATCTCGTATAACTTACATACCTGATTACAGATAATAACAGTCAACTGCATATCTGGGATCTCTCAGAAGGCAGAGCTGGGAAATCTAAGTATGTAACGAACTCCAGATTCGACAGTGCAAAGTACGTTTACTAGAAAATTTTAACGACGCGAATGCATTGCTCACTTCATTTGAACTTCATCTTAGTTCTCTATCTCTCTCTCCTGTGCATGACCACGTTTGTCCATGTCTTCATACCGTCCGCTTCATTTCCTTTAACAATTACGATTGCTCGCCTTTATCAGGTCTTCATCGCTACTCGTACTGGGGAAATAAGGACATATGATCTTGGGTCTTTGCGGAAATCCCTATATACTATGCCAAATATGTGGAAATTATATGAAGATAAACTGGTTGCCAGCGGTTTACCTATGACACCTACACCTGGATCGTAAGGCGTACATCTATACTTCCTCGCACTTTTGGCTCATATTGTTGCTTGCTCGTAGAAGGACTTCTATTGAAGTTGTAGCACACCCAAGGGACTTAAACCTCCTGTTCATAGCCTACGCTGGTTCGTCGTATTACCAACCTACAATTACACGTCCTTTCCTTCTAAACTTCTTTCCCAGGTGGTGTCGTTTTAGCGGACCTTGTGAGTTCTGTTCACTTCTGCTCAATGCAAAGCTAAATGGAGACAGTCTAAACGGTCTACGATCGGAGCGTATGAACTTGTAATCCCCCCTGGAGCTCCTGGGGGCGCTGGGTACGCTATGGATGTAAGATACATCATTTATTAGATACCGCATCATCTGAGCTCGGACACCTTCTAGGACCTTTTAACTCACCGACGACCTGCTGTTACTGCTATAGCCGTACATCCAGCAGGACACTTCTTCGCAGTTGGATATATTGATGGTTCTATCGCATTCTGGGCAGTAGACGATGATAGCCAGCCTATTCTGGTCCGGACCTTGGATTGTATGGATGTCAACCTCGTCGACGAACAATCCCTAGAAGCACACTTGAAGGAAGCTAAGACGTCCAAAGCTCCTCAATCTATCCGGGAGCCTGTTTTTAAACTCTCCTGGAGTGGATTTTCTAACTCGCCCGATCCCAGAGGTGGAGATACATTGATCACAGTTCTTGGTGGACTTGATGCAGCCAAAGAGACAGGTTTGGCCATCATCCACATACCACCTTTCAATCCCCCCGAACCACCGGCATCAGATTCCGCACAGGCGCAGGGATCTCTTCATCCATCCACGCGAGCTGCCATCCGTTTAGCTCTTGATTCTATTGATACCTTCTTCTATGGAACCCAATACCCAGTCCATGATTATCTTCTTATTCCACGCAACAGCCCGCACTTCTCTGGAAGCTTCGACCCATATGCCATCCTATTGATTACCGAAGCCACAGATGGTTCACGCATAGTGGAGGCATATCAATTTCCTCCTCCTAGTGTCGTGTTTACGAAAAAGGAATCATCGCCTGTGTCCTCCAGAGAAGATGCAGCATCTCCAGTTTCTGCCGTCGATCACCTAGCCGACCGACTGGAGACCGCGAATATTGACAATAAACCACAGAGAAAGTATTTGCCTGATTTGCTATCAATTGCTAGTAGTGGTCTTGTGAATGGGCTTTTGACGACTGTTCAAAAGGACGTCTACGAAGAATTTCTTGACAAGGCGCACACCGATATGCAAGAATTGATCCTTAAGGGTGGTGTTGCATGGTCTGACGATGCTAACAAGAATGAAATCAAGCTTTCTAAGGTGCGTATATGCCCATCTGTGCTTTATTCTTCGGTAGTGACTCTAAGTTACGACCAGTATCAACTTCACCGCATTCTTGTGACATATCATCGAGACCTTACCGTGCAGTTTCACGACTTGAGTCCACAATTGCTGGTATCATCACCAATCGATCACCATTTTCCGGAGCTACTGCCACAACTCACAATAGACATTAGACCCCTGCTAAGCGATAACGCCGTATTGCAAAAAGCTCCTTTAATAACGGCGGCATCGATCCATTCCGTTCATCTTGCGACAGAGGCTCTCGAGTGTGCGGTAGTCCTTCACAATGGAGAAGTTATTGTTTGGAGACCTCTCTCAAGCGAAGTTGGTCGTGGAACTCGAAATGTATCTGATCCTGAAATCACCATTCTTGAACATATATACCCTCAGTCAGGTCGAAAGCTCTCGCCTTATATGATGTTCATTGCAGACAAAGGCAAGCCCACAGCATGCGCAATATCAAATACCGGTAAGCTTAGTTTTTGGTACCGCTGAAAATAGGTCATTCACATATAATTCAGGCTTTCTTGCCATGTCATATGAAGATGGTTCATTATTTGTAATAGATATGAGGGGACCAAATGTCATTCTAAGACCTACGCAAGCGAAGAAGCACAAGAAAACACCTTCCTTGGGTTTCCCTTCGCGTGGTCACTTTGAGTCAGGTCCAGATCCGATTACCTCGCTATCATGGACCGTGAGTCCTTTGGCTAAAGGTACACTCTTTTTACATTGCCTTCTATAGTTATCTAACCTCCCGGCTTCCCGGTTAGACATGCAGCTGCGCGTTCGATTAATTGCAATGCGCACATCTGGCCATGTTGAAATACACGCTCTTTCACATTCAAGCAATCCCCCTTCTTGGAGTATTACCGGAGATCTAGCACAGGCCAAGGGTGTATCCGACCCTCTTCCAGGTGGAATTTTCGTGTTGGACAGTAGGACAGGAAAACGCTGGAGAGCCGATCAAGGGCGACTTGCAGCATCTTTAAGTTCCTCGGTTGCTGGAACTGGCAACACGTGCGTATTTGTTGCTGTTGGAGCCAAGGGAGCCAGAAGCACGGTCGATATTAACGGAGAAAAGATTGCTAAAGTCGAGTGGGGCCATAAGGCTGGTAGAGCGCAAACTGCACAAGTTGTCGAAAGGACAGGTAAGAGAATCAGTGCTCTTGCGTGACTCGCTATTTATGCTTCTGCTTAGGTTGTGTTGCCTTGGTTGTCGTCACTGAAAACAATGATGCACTGGTGTACTCTCTACCCCATTTAGATCACGTACATACTGTGAAGGCTTTCTCTGCAGCATCGCTGTAAGCAACAGAGAGATTGTCCTTCAATATTCCTACTAACTCTGTCCATTTTATTGGCACAGGGCGGTTACTATTGATGGAGGTGGCGATTTCATAACTTTCACTCCTCATCCTAAGTTTGGCATCATACAATCAGCAAGCTATGGCAGTTTCTTCGGCACGCGACGCATATACGACCCTCCGGATATCAACTTCATCAGTGGCCGGCCAAGCATACCAAACCAACCGCAACCTGTCTCATTAGGACCTGCTTCTCTTCTGGGAACATGGTTTAACTTCAAGCAAACATTATCGGGACAACAACTGGACGAGTTGTGTACGTTTTGTCAAGCCTTTTATTGCTTTCACAGATACTTATGGCATTGTCTATTTATTCAGTAGGAGGACCTGACAGACCAGTTATAGAAAGAAAAACTCCAACTCCACGGAACGTTGCTAATGCTGGATCAGGAGTACCCACTGGCCCAGGTACAGCCGACGGCATAATGGCAGCTGCGACAGCTGCCCAAGAAGGTCTATACAGCCGCCTTACATCGGCTTTGGGAGAACGCGGGTAAGTGCATACAAAGAGTTATTCAAATTACAAGTAAAGAAAGGCTTACATGCTTATACCACAGTCAGATGCTGGGAAATCTGGAGGAACAATTTAATTCCTTGGAAGAAGGAAGTAAAGGCATGGTAGCTCAAGTGAGTTCTGCTTTCATTTTCACGCTCGAGATGCATCTCATGACTGTATTATTCAGGCTAAGCGACTCGCCGCTGAGCAAACAGCGAAAGGATGGTTTGGGCTTAGATGATGGTAAGGGGTGTGGTCTGCTTTCAGAGACGATGGCGGAGGTCTGTAAGATAGAAGTCGCCTAATAGTCAATCGGCCCCGGTTGTGATACGTAAAGAAGCGGAGAGTTAGGCTAATAGTTACGGTTTACTTACGGCGGCCGACCAAAGTTGAACAAGGGTGTGAGCTTGCAATTGTGGACACCTGGCGGCGGGCACCGACCAGTCCAACGATCGCGCCAGCGCTGAGCGGTAGTTTGCTTTTATTTGTGCATTTCGCCGAGAAAGGCAAGAGCACGTACCAACGGCTTCGGTCCCTGGGACTGCGCCTCACTCCCTCTCTACACGTCGTTGCAACTACTTCTCCAATGTCTAATTACGAGCAGCTTCATCGGCAATGTCGAACACTCGAAAATCTGTTTGATTCTAAACTTACCTCATATTCCCAACTGGTGTCGACGATAACGCGTCCAACGGAGGACTTAGAGGCTTCAGGTTCGAGTGAAAGATGGAAGGACCTCGAAATGGAACTGGACGATTTGGCTGAGAAGGTATGTGTCTTAAGTGCGCGAAATATTGGCCGATTGTTGACGGCCACTCAGTTGGAGGAAATAAATGAACAGTTGTCGGCCTTGTCCGCATCTCCTGAGCTCCTCTCACCTTCAATGCTACGGGCAATACAGAGACACCGAGAAGTATTCCAGGACAATATGCGAGAGCTAAAGAGGACGAAGGTACGTTGTCTGACCACCGAAAGGATATGTTTCCTAACAAATTCGTAACTTAGGCAAGTGTTCAACATGCACTGGACCAAGCCAACCTATTATCCGGCGTGCGAAATGATATCGAGTGCGTAATCACTTTTTCTATCATATACATACATACTAATATGTTCTGATAGCGCGTATAAATCCTCAGCTGCAGACTCTTTGTTAGGCGAACGAAGTAGGATCGATAGCTCGCATCAAATGACGGATGATATACTCCAGTCTGTTTTGGTATTCTCTGTATTGCATGTCTATCTTATGTTATTTCTACAGACAAGCATACGAGACTCGTTCAGAATTCGGCAGGCAACGCACCTCTTTGGCAGGTATCAACACACGTATGATGCATGTTATTAGTGCGCCGTTGTTTCGCGTTCTGGTCGTTCACAGACTGAACATTATCTGCAGATACAATGCCTGGCATCAATAACTTGGTAGGCATGATAAAATCTCGCAGACGACGAGATTCTATCATTATTGGAGTACTTATTGGTGTCTGCATCATCATCATCCTCTCTTACTTATGGCATTGATGCCACTCACGTCGAGTCCTTCCATTGGAAACCACTAGCCGGATTTTCAGCCTATTTTCCGTTCCTCAAGCTTGTTCGGGTGCATTGGTTGGATTGTCGGCCTGCGCTGCTGTTCAATCCAGGATGTCATGCTATCTCGTTCTCTGAAATTTCAGTCACGGAGGGCACGCTATATTGTGGTTGAGATGTGGCCTTAGCTTAAGAATCAAGGTTCGCTATTCATGTGAATCCGGTTTGTACGACCTTAGGGCGTATCGAACTATGTAATGCTTTACTAGCTTACATACATTGGATAGCCTTGTTATTTGACTATCGGTTATGTATTTGGATCCTCTGAATCATTCTCCCACTGATCAACCCTTTTCTTGGATTTTGTGCAAGGAGGCTGATGATTGCCTCGTCTGAAGATATGCCAGTTTTCCTCGAGCCTTCGCACTGCTCCCCAGTTTTCTTCGTCCAAATCCTCTTTCCAGTCTTGCTCTATGGGCCAACCTTTCACCTCCGCTACTGTACAAAGCATATCCCATGTCTGCTCAGTGACCATGTCCACGTTGTTGTAGTCGGATTCCACAAGAATCCGATGAGGCGTACACGAGGCAATGAGCGCTTTATGGTTGGCATGCCGGCCATTAATCACTGTTGATACAGAAAGAAAAATGTTCTGGTGCCTTTTCTGTTGGTCTTAACTCAGCCGGCGTATGGGGGTCAGAAACGTTGGACTTACTTCGATCTCGTGCCAGGTCTGCGAGCTCAGGCCGCAGCTGTGCATATCAACACTGATCTTGTACCAGTGGTTACTGTGCTTCTTCTGCATCTTCGCTAGTAGATTCATAGTCGGCAGCTGAGACTTAACGCTATGCATGCTGACATTACGCTCAAGCTCTACTGCAAGGTCGAGCTGCGCTTCAAGAACAGCGAGCTGGTGATCAAGTGGGATATTAAACGGCGTCAACTCTCTTGGAGACGCGAAATAATCCAACGGGACGCGGAATATACGATCAAGTCCGACCTCACCGAGCAAGGCGCTTGGGAACAAATCAAAGCTTTGCCGTAAGTCTGCTACCATATTTTCCAGCGGTATGGGGTCAGGTACCGTCTTCAACAGCTTCTCAAACGCTTCGACGTGGTCGGGTTTTGTGGCCGAGGAGGCATCGAGAAAAAGGCGTCTGTAATGCTCTTCCTTGGACAACTCAGGATGCGTAGATATCAAGTGTGAAAACCATGGATGATAGCCTGATAACCTCCATGAACGATGTCAGAGAAGAATGTGACGAATGCTGACCAAAACATGGGATAACTTTATCTGGATATGCTGTAGCCAAATCTCGCACACGTTGCTGGTCCTGCTTCATGGTTGCCATTGCACATATGGTTATCTTAAGACGCTCCATTGACTCCGGGGATATCGAGGGTGCATCAGTTGGATGGCAATGCACATCAACGACATGGCGCAAAACACTTTCGTTTGGCAGATTGAGCATAACGGTGCACGAAAGACCGACAGTGTGAAAAGGTTGATAAGAATATGAATGACAATGCGAGCGAATCTTGGGTGGGGATCGTTACCTATGCCAAGGTAACGGAGTGACTGGTTATGACCGAGCGAGTGTTGGAAGATGTTGGAGTGGAAGCAACTGCGATCACTCTCGATTGCCTTCGATCATAGATCGGTCCGGTTTGTTATTCCAGGGGTGTTTACCTGGGAAGTCGTTGCACAACAACGGTCTATTCCAAATTGTCCTCGCTCGCCGTTTGTTCATGTTCTTTCGCTCGTGTTCAAGTCCTGTTAACTTCAGACGGCTCATCAATAGGCCCGTCATGAATCGCCACTTGTTTCTAGATGCGTCACCCCCTCCATATTTTGGCTCAAGGCAAATGCTGGACAAAAGTGCCTTCAATAAGAAGCTTTCTGCACTTGCAGCTCGTGTTCCTCCGGCCCAAACTCGCGTTCTACTGAAAGCCGAAGCTTTAAAGAAGTGCTAATATTGCTTTTCATTTTATTCATTTCTATGATCTGAACGCTTTTCCAGATCTCTCATGGATCTACCAAAAATACGCACTGTGGTTCCGGATCCATCTGACCCGGAAGGCAGTAGACTTGTACTGCTCAGGATGTCGGATAAGGGTACGAGCAAATATTCAATATGCGATTACCAATTAAAATGACGTTATTGCAAGCCAGCCGATCTTCCAACGGAAGCCCGAGTGTTCTTGGAAAGGGAATCGACAGGACTGGTTGATTATAATATCGACCTTGACTACGACTATTGGTCTACAGGTTTGTTTTATATCCTGCTCGCCATTTGGTTAATATTCTGATCTACACTCCATAGATGATATTTTGCACTCATTTCTACCAGAAGAGCTCCAAGAAGGGTGTCCATCAGGTTTTGCGATGACAGGGCACATTGGTAGGATTTCGCGATCATCTACAGTATCTTTTCTAATGGAATATTAGCCCACGTTAACCTCAATGAAGAATACTTGCCTTATAAACACATAATTGGGCAGGTCATCATGGATGTCAGTAAACCCACTGAGCAGCGGTCTCGGTCTTCGGTCTAACTTTCAACAGAAAAACAAGGCAGTGAAGACCGTCGTGAACAAACTGAACTCTATCGACACGCAGTTCCGTTTCTTCAAGATGGAGTTGATTGCCGGGGAACCAAACTATGTGGTTCAACATGTGAGTGGATTTCCTGGAGCATAAGCTTTTATCCATTGAAATTTAGTGTCAAAGAGCGAGTCAAATTGCCGCTTTACCTTTGATTTTACCCAGGTGTACTGGAATTCGCGTCTTCACACGGAACATGATCGCCTAGTCCAGTGGTTCAAGCCAGAAGATGTAATTGCAGATATATTTGCTGGAGTAGGGCCCTTCGCCGTTCCGGCCGCGAAAAAGGGATGCGCAGTTCTTGCCAACGACCTGAACCCCAACAGCGCAAAATATTTGTCAAAAAATGTTCATGATAATCGAGCGAGTTTGAAACAGTCTAGTCTTTGATGGCACCTAACTGATTAATGGGTATAGGTCGCTGATCTTGTGCGAGTTTCGTGCGAGGACGGCCGCGATTTCATCCGCGCGGCGGTGATACGAGCATATGAGGACCCTTTCTCTCCGTACACAGGACCCAAACGCAGCAGAGTACAGGAAGAGAAAGAGCGCAAGGAGGCGAAGAAATTGGGCGTAGCTCCAGTGACTACTGCACCCTTCGACCCCTCGACTTTCCGGAAGCGGATTTCTCATTTTGTGATGAACTTGCCAGATAGCGCAATCACCTTTCTGGATGCTTTCCGCGGTTCACTCGCTCCTATCGGCGATCGGGATTTGAGCGGGGCGTATGATATCTTACCGATGATTCACTGCCACTGCTTTACACGAGAGTTAGAACCTGAGCAAGCGGAAAAGGATATTCGACAGGTGGGCCCCATCTTCTGTTCACCCAGTGTAGCTCGTCTGACATTCCGGCGCAGCGGGCGGAAGAGAAACTGGGGCACCCAATAGCAGACGATTTCACACTGCATCATGTCCGGTCTGTTGCTCCGAACAAAGAGATGTACTGCATCAGCTTCCGACTGCCTCGTGAAGTCGCATTTGGACCTCCTGCATAGTCCCTATGTACTTAGAGCATGGATGTATAGTACTCAGTGCCATGGTGCAAGTGCACTACGCGCAAGGAGCGGAACATTGACGGAAGTTCATCGATGTAGCCGGAGCACGACTAATCATTCCGGGTGGAGTTGACACCGGACCGGCCTTATTTGGGCGGCCGGAGGCATCGGGCGATCGGCTTGTGTTGTTGAGTAAATCAGAGTATATTGACATTGCCGAATCGGGTAAATATACCTGCTGTCGTTAACCCCGCACCAAAAAACTTCGACTGCCCAACGTTCGATCGGTGGGTCTTGCTGTCGACCTCTACTATCCACTTGCTTTGTTTTGGAATACCTGTCGCTCTTTCATACCCCTAGAACTATTAGAGCAACTAGAAACTATGTCGTCGTGGACCCGTATCTTCCCGACAGCGCACTGCGATTCCGACCCGCAACCTTCACTAACAGCCTCCGCTCTCAAGACGGTTCGCACGGCAGTGGCTATCCCGGAAAGCGAGCTCAAACGGTGGAGGCGGACGTTCGATGCGAATGCAAAGGTTGTTAACGGAGAGAAGTGAGCATACAGCGTCCGGTCACATGTGTGTGGGGGAAGAAGTTCTCGGTTCTGACAGTGTGTGTTCTCTAGGTTTCTAGACCCAGAAAGCTTCGTCAATGCCATTTCGCCAAAGGAGGATCTTACCAAGATTGGTCGCGCTCAATTCGCCATCCTCTTTCGTGTGGCTGATACAGCACGACGTGGGTTGGTGTCATGGGACGACTTTACGGTGTTCGAGACACTGTTGAAACGGCCAGATGCTGACTACTGGATGGCGTTCCAGTACTTTGACGTGTAATTATCTTCATTCTATTTGCTACCTACTTCATTGATCTTGCCTCCTAAACAGTGACCACTCTGGAAATATCACGTATGACGAGTTCAAAACCGTCTTTTCTGCTAATATCGGACCCGATGCCATCCCTTTTGACTTTGATTGGTAATACGGATTCGTTATGATTTATATCCATCTGCTCACACGACGGATTTTAAAGTGACTGGGTCAAACTATACCTCGGAAAGAAGAATGGAACTCACGTATTAGGATGTAAGTGTTTTGCCGAAGGAATTCATGCCAATATGGATACTAAGGAAACATAGATAATGAATTTACCCAGCTGATGAAGGGGCTCCAGGGGGAGCGTCTCCGTCAAGCATTTAAATACCTAGACGAGGATCAGGATGGATTTATACGACCGGAGCAATTTAAACGGATTATATTAGTATGTATCTCATTTTTGTTCCCAGATCTCCATTAATTCTATTTTCTGGCTTATAGGAAATTGCTGGACACAAACTTTCGGATGCAGTTATAGATCGATTGCCTACTCTCTGTACGCTGAGCCCCGGACAGCGCATATCTTACTCTGAAGTAGTTGCTTTCCATAATGTTATTAAGGGTGTGTGGTTCTTTCACATATGGTTTAGCGCTCATAACGCTGACCTCATTTGGCAGAAATGGACATGGTTGAACGGTAAATCTATGTTTTTTTCGTAAGTTTGGCACGGATTGAGCGAGATTTACCTAGCATCCTTCGCGAGGCCACTGCGAAGAGCAAGGACGGTCGGATAGACCAATCTGACTTCCTCAACCATGCCTCCTCAAGCTCCCGATACTCTCTCTTCACACCGATGGAGGCCTCTATTATTTTCCACTTTGCTGGCCGTGGAATTGGTTCCCAGCGATTGGCCCTTCTTGATTTTGCTCAGTTATTGGATCCTAGATGGAGGAGTCCTCTTACAGAGTATGAGATCAAGAAACCGGCACCCACGTCTTTCGTACAGAGTTTCTTGCATTCTACGTACAGTTTCGTCCAGGGAGGTCAGTTAACGCTATTCGTTATCGGTGGCATGATTTAAAACAAGGTTTCTAGGTATTGCCGGGGCGTTCGGTGCTACTATTGTGTATCCGATCGATATGGGTGAGTAGATGGCCTTTGCTGGTATCATTCAGCTGCTGATTTTGCATGGCAGTCAAGGTAGGATTCATCTTATGATATATGTTTGCCTTGCTCAGCAGAGCTGCCTCCTACGCATTCTAGACTCGGTGAGTATCCATGGCGCGTTTCTTACCTGACATGCTTCTTATTTATTGTTCTCCAGCATGCAAAACCAGCGGTCCACCGTTGTTGGGCAGTTACTGTACAAGAATAGCATTGATTGCGCCAAGAAAATCTTCCGCAATGAAGGTTTCTTGGGTTTCTACCGGGGCCTTGGCCCACAACTTATTGTATGTGATTTGCACTCGAATATTTATATGTGCTAAATTCTAAATCTATTCTGAAGGGTGTTGCTCCTGAAAAAGCCATCAAATTGACCGTCAATGATCTCATTAGAGCTCGCGCCATGGATCCTGAGACGGGGCGCATCAAGCTTGTATGGGAGCTTTTCGCTGGTGGCATGGCCGGCGGATGCCAAGTGGTAGGTTCTATTTAATGATTACGTCGATCAGCATCTCTCAGCATCTCAACACAGATCTTTACCAACCCTCTGGAGATTGTGTAAGGCTTTTTGATCCATATTTGTTAATTGAGCTCCAGCTAACTTTTGCTAAAGCAAAATTCGACTCCAGGTGCAAGGTGAGGCCGCTAAAGTAGAAGGTGCAGTGCCCAAAGGGGCTGTACATATCATCCGACAGTTGGGCGTCCTTGGGTTGTACAGAGGCGCGACTGCATGCCTGCTTCGCGATATCCCGTTTTCTGCTATCTACTTCCCTGCATATTGGCATTTGAAGAAGGATGTTTTCCACGAAGGCTATAATGGAAAGCAATTGTCATTCCTAGAGACTCTGGGAGCGGCAGGCATTGCGTACGTTTGTTGCTTCTTTTTGATTGACTGGTAGGAATGTTGATGCCTTTGTTCTTGATGTTGCTAGTGGAATGCCGGCCGCATACTTCACAACGCCTGCAGGTGAGGTATTTAAATCTGCAGAAAGCATATAGCCGATTGATCATTTTCCCTCGTAGATGTTGTGAAAACTCGCTTACAGGTTGAGGCGAGGAAGGGCCAAACACATTACAAGGGACTGCGAGATGCATTTGTCAAGATTTGTTCGTCACGTCTATTTGTAGCGAGGCATTGCTTGGTTCTGACTTGGCATAGATCGGGAAGAAGGCTTCAGTGCCTTATTCAAAGGTGGCCCCGCACGTGTGCTTCGGAGCAGTCCACAGTTTGGATTCACATTACTCGGTAAGACAATTCACCAGACGCTATAACGCTGTGTATACTGACAGAAGGTGATGGTATTCAGGCTATGAAACTTTGAAGAAAACGGTGCGTAGCTAAATTTTGATGCTATTTTTAGGTATCAATCGGATTGGTTCTGACTGACCATGATGCTTGTCCCTCTAGTTACCTGTAAGTGGTCATCACCGTGATTTTATGGAGTACCCCATTGGCTCACGACTTGCTAGTATCCATGGGCCGATAAGCCGTTGCAGGTAGAAACGGCACTGACGTCCCGCCAGGAGGAGATGTCAAAGATTCGTGCGCGGAATGCACTGAAGATTCTGCTGGACGTGCACGGAGACTTTGGGAGACGGGCAGCGGCATCGCAGACCCCGCTGTCGTTGGCGAACCCGAGGCTGTCACAGCTGTGATGCGGTGGGTGTCATCAGATGTTGAGGGATGTACGTATGGCACCGTAGTATACCCCGGGATGTGTGTACAGGATGTATTGAAATTGTTACTGCACGGCATTCTTGCTTATAACATATGCCATGCCAATAAGATTCGAGGAAGCATATGCAGGCCCTGGAGCACCCTGGAGACGGGGGGTGCGTCCGAGATGTCCATCCGTGGGAATGCTGATTGGATGATGTGAGCTGCCATTGGTTGCGATGTACATCACCTCGCCCGAAACACTGGTACACGCTGTCCCTCTCAAATATGTAGGACGTGCCAATCCCACTCCTTACCCTTTCCCTCGTTCGTCTTCGTTCGTCTCTTTTCGTTTTCTTACTCATTCCCTTCTTTTTTTCCTTTTTACGCGGTATGTCCTCTCTTCGTCCATCGACCTCTCCCTCATGTCTCTCCAGAAAGCTAGTCGCTTGAGCGCCTCCCTTCGCTCCACTACTGCAAGACAGTGTCAACGCCAGCGTAGACCGCTTCTTCACCCGACAGACTTCGCCTTCGTTTTTTAGCACTACGCAGCCCACTTTCTTTAATTATGAAGTCAATCATCTTCGGTCTTTCCCTTGCCAGCGCTGCTGCCGCGCAGATAGTTCATGGCGTCTCCATGGTGCCGGCGTCTTTGAGTACCCCCTCACCGACCGCCGCTCCTGGCGCCTCTAACAACAATGCCGGCTACGGTGCTGCCTCTCCCTCTGTGCAAACCGCTGCTCCCTATGTGCAAACCGCCGCTCCCTCCGTGCAGACCGCTGCCCCTACCTACACTAATTTCTATGATTACATGCCTTACTCTTCGTACCAGAGCGGAGGTTATAAGAGCTTGGATTGTGGATATGGGTATTCGAAGCAGTCTGACGGCTCCTGCCAGGCCGAGTCATGGGTGCGCCTAATTATATCTAATACCTGCTTCTGAATAGTCTTCCTGACTTGCCTCTAGTACAGCACAGAGATCATTGGGTGCTATGCGACCACGATCATCAACCAGTATGTGGAATAAAGCTCTTACTTATTTGACGAGTATTCATGACTTTGTGCAGGCAAATCATCCAGCAATGCGATAACTACAACTACGGCCATACCGAAACTGTTACAGTCACTCACCAAGTCACAATGACCGAGGTGCGTCTTCTCCGTATTTTGTATACTAGTTATTAATTAGTAGATACAGACCATGACTGAAACTGTCCCGACCACGATCACTATGCACGAGACTGCGACTCAGGTTCTAACTGACACCCAAATGGTGACCCAGACGGCCGTCGTTACGTCCATTGAGGTGGTACCGACCACGCGTGTATGGGTCTCTACCCAGGTCATCGACAACACGCAGACCATTGAGCACACTCTCACTGCCACTGAGACCAAGACACAGACCAACATCTACACGCGTACCAACACGGAAACGGATACCGCCACTCAGACTGTGAAGCAAACTGAGACTGCGTTTGTTACCATGACCCAGCTTAGCACGATCATCCAGCCCACCACCTACGTTAGTGTCTGGGTCAGCACAAAGGTCATCGACAACGTATGTATTCATATATTTCCGGTGACAGTGCAGTAGCTGAATTTGCATGCGCAGACCCAGACTATGTTGGAGACACAGACAGCTACTGTCACCGACAAGATGACCGTCGTCCAGACTGCCACCATGACACAGACCATGACTGATTTCATGACCGTCACTGACACCAAGACCATGGTTGAGCCTACCACGGTCACGTCTGTGTGGGTGCAGACGCAGACGATCGACAACGTAAGTCGCTTCAGCAGAATTATGAGGGGAAAAATAGCTAACATGTTAACTACAGACCAAGACAGTCTTGAACACCGTCACCTCGACGCAGGTGTACGACAAGACCTACTTGCAGACCGTCACGTATCTGTC
>JASFDF010000331.1:0-25263 GCA_036937115.1 Nidularia sp. FH-822889
TCAGAGCATGATGAGCAGCTTCAGAATAAGGAATGGCTGTAGTTCTTGTGACACAAACACTACCAGGTTCCATGCCACAGCACTGGAAACATTGGCTAACACCAGCATGCAAGTTACTAGTACCTTCTGATGTTTTCATGCATCATCAAAACTCAGGAAGATGATTGCTGGGATCAACTCTTCAGGTGAATATAAAAACAATGGAATCTGGAGATCCATCAGGCTTTGTATCACATCAAAGTGAGACATTATAATGATCATAGACATCAGATTTCCATGATGATTTGGCAGCCTCTATAATATTATTAGATCAAAATAAATTTCATAATTAATTATACTCACCAATAATCTCATCATTGGTCATACCCCAAACCTGCTCATCACTAAAATTTTGAATTGCTGCTGCAGCTTTCCTCTGATGATGTTTTATTGGAGAGATCAGCACAGCAGGAGCACCAGCAGAATCCTCATCAGAGTTCTAGCCAGAGCCTTTCAGAGGTGTGTGAGGTGAAGGAAATTGCTCCCCACTAGACTCTTGAGAAAGTGCTCTTGGAGGAGTAGGCTCATGAATGCTAACAGGAATTAAATCACAAGTACTGCTAACAGGAGTATTACCACAAGTATTAGCAGGAGTATTATGAGCACTTGATTGGCCTTGTGCAGGAGCATTAGAGCCCCTGTCAGTAGCCCTAGATCCTTTTGGAGGCATGGCACTGCAGAGCAGGGTCATGGGAGGGGGAAAGATTGGCCTGGGAAGACCAAACTAACATGATATGTCATAGATGACAGCTGAGTTTCAATATATTTATTAAAAATAGCATGTTCACTAAAATAACCTGCATAACCATGGGTAAGCACTCAATTTTATCTGTATCTGTCACAGCTCATCTGGATAAGCAACCCATGCCCTTACCCACAGTTAGGGCTGATCCATGCTAGTCCCTAATCTGAGCTAACCTGCTACAATGCACCAATGCTGCTCTGATTAGCAAGTGAAGAACATGACAACAATGACAGCAGGGATACCAGTGAGAGCATCAGTGACAACAACAACAGCCAAGACACAATGAAAGGAAACAGCAGTGGCAGCAACAACAACAGTAGCAATAACAGCAGCAGTGATAGTGATGACAACAGCAGTGACAATAGCAATGACAACAACAATAATGGCAGCAATAGCAAAACTGGCATCAAGACCACCCCTGCTATCTCACCCAAGACTGAGACCACCCCACCAGCCCAGTACTTTTGTTGATAAGTATTTATTATTCACTTTGATAATTGTATACTAAATATACACTAGAGGACAGTAAATTCATGAGAATTGATTAAATATTAAAGGTAGGACATGTTCATTTTTGTTTAAATAAACACCTTTAAGTATTATATAAGAAACCTGTCACACACTTAATTTAATGTTTAAAAAAAAATAGATATATAATGAAAGATAGTGATAATGAAGAGACCAGGGAAAGCAGAATTATTTAAACAAGCTAAGCTTTATAAATATGAAATATCCAATGGTAGCTCAAATTAAACAGTGTAAATAGTATATATGTTTAATCAAATGGCAGCATTTAAACTAAAATGGGACTTTAAATGATTCAAACTACTCATGTTTAAGCAGCTAGGTATGTAGAAGAAGTAAATGAGAGGTGTCAAAAGCTAGATAGAATGCCACAATTTAAAGATAAATTTGTTTAAATTGCAACCTGTCAGACACAAAAATAGTATGCCCTAATATATAGCACAATTCCAAGGTTGTTCAATCACTCAAATAAAAGAAGTAGAAGGGATAGAGACACTGTATTGTTAGTTAGATATATGACCAGCTCAAGACTGGGGTTCTGAGTACAGATGATGTTCCTAAATATTACCTAACTCATGTACTACTCATGGTCTATGCATGTAAGTAATGTGCTATACTACATGTGTATTGTGCATGCAAGTAATGATTGATCATAAAGAGAAGAAGGCCTTGTGTTGTCCTCACAGGTGCAGTTACCTCATGATGTCCATGCAGTATCCATGTGTTATCCCAAGGATTAGATGTTCCTATGATAAGATCCCAGGATAAGATAATAGTAATTGCCAAAAATAATAGGCAGATTCATGACACAACCCATTTCTACTGCTTCATATCTTCACACAGCTTCCCAGTATGTGAATATAAAACCTCAGTCTTAGCAGTACTTTGTATTGTATTACATGAGTTGTGTAGTAAATATAGACCTTGTGTCATATATCAAAACCAGATCATGCTTCTGACATTCTTCTGACTATCCCTGACCCCTTTTCTGTTATTTCTGACTATCACAATACCCCATTTCCTATTCACCTCATTACTGTTTCTATGCTGAACAATACTTGGATCTTTATCAGAACAATATTTCTATTATGAACATTTCCAATATTCTTCCACTACCAAGATTTTGTTTCTGACATTTATTATGATACCCAGTTCTATTATGATTCTGTCATTAATAGTTACTGTTCTCCAATTAGTTATACAATTAACTATCAACATATTTAAGTAGCTAGTCTTCATCTTGTATCCACAATCTGAATAACTAAGATATCAACTTCTCTCTGCTTAACTTCTGATTCTCACACATCCTCTGACCCTCTGACTTCCTTCTGATCTTTGGTACTACCTTTCAATGTGTGGACCACTCTTGCAAGTTGAACCCATTAGAACTGGAAGGGTGCAGCACATAAGCTGAAGCCAATGGTTCTTAACTTGTTAGCATTACAGTCAGAAACCTTTCCAACATTATTTCTGACTTTCCCTGATGTAGCACTATCATAGCCTATGACCTCTTGTTCCTAATTTAGTTGGGAAACAAGCCTTGACACCTTGAAAGGAGCCACTCATGGCTGTCAATACTCATTCCCAAACTAAATTAGGAACCAGAGGTCATAGGTTATGATAGCACTACATTGGAAAAGTGTCAGAAATAACATCAGAAGGATTTCCAACCATAATGCTAGCAAGTTAAGAACTGTTGGCTTCAGCTTATGTGCTGTGGCCTTCCAGTTCTCATGGGTTCAACTTGCTGTGGTCCACACATCAGGAGATAATACTGAGGGTTGGAAGGAAGTCAGGGGGTCAGGAGATGAGCACAACTCAGAAGTTAAGCAGAGTGAAGTAGATATCTTAGTTGATATTTGGATTGCAGATACAAGACAAAGACTAGCTACTTAAATACATTGATAGTTAATTGTATAGCTAATTGGAGAATGGTAACTAGTAACAACAGAATCATAATAAAACTGGGTGTCATAATAAGTGTCAGAAATGGAATCTTGGTAGTGGAAGAATATTGAAAATGTTCATAATAGAGATATTGTTCTGATAAGGATCCAAGTATTGTTCAGTGTAGAAATGGTAACAAGGTGAATAAGAAACAAGGTATCATGATAGTTGGAAATATCAGAAATTAATATTCACACTGTACTTGATGTTTGGTATTGGAATGCTTTCTGTGCTCAACATTCCTGGCTGAGAAAGGCCTGAATAAATCTTTATTAGAAATTACATGCCTCAAATTTAAAGAAATGTACCCTATTCAGACATTCACAATATAGCTGGGCTTGGTGTTTGGTTCTGCAACTTCAATACTTTTTTTATTTGCCATCATTGACCTGGAAACACTTGGCTCCAAAACTGTAAACAAAGACTTCATTAATCATACATATTTTGAATCTAGGAACAGTACCTTGTTCATAAACTCCAACATTGTGCTCAAGACATCTACTAGTTTGAATGGACTCTGAGGTATCACTACTCAATACAACCTTGGAGGTATCTGGCTCAGTTACAATACTCTGTTGCATCTGAAGTGTCTGATCAACTGCAGTTTGGCTTGAACTCACATGTTCAACATTGGTCATGGTGACAATCAAGCCCATCTTGCAGCTCAAATAACTGTCAACTTGAAGCCAAATCACTAAAACACATTCAAAATTTGATCTGGTGGATGTTTGAAGATGAAACTTACTTAGAATATACTTATTGCAGTAGATTGTCTAAGCAGTCAACACAGTGCTCTTGAGTTCAGGATTTACTTTCTCAAATCCAATACCACCATCCTGTGAGTGAATGGAGAGACTGCACAAATACATACACATCAGCAACACTCTTGTTGCAAATTAAAAATAAAATCATACCCTCCACAAGCAACCTGCCCAGTCTTGTTTTGAAAGCCAGAGGAGATAAAAGCAGCTATTTCCAATTTGGGAATTAGCTGGACCAAGTAGACTACTAAGAATGTCTTGCATTTCATTGACAAAATTACTTTGGTTTCTACATGAATTATATTGATTGCAACTGCAAACTGCAGGTGTTAAGATCAACTTACTTGTAAATGCTATCACTGTTGGGATTCAAACTCACATCTTTTGCTTTGAGATCCCACAACTCCTTTGCTGGCTTCCAGTATGTTCTGATCCTTTTTGCAAGCATACCAAGGTGATGCTGGTGACCAAGCTCATATTGGTGATGTAGATCCAAAATCTCATTACTCACAGATTCTTGAATCAATTCCAAAAATAATTTACATCTAGTAGTGAGTGCTGGTTGTTGAAGGAGAAGGGAATTTGATGGGGGGTTGGCCTGTGTAATACTTGTAATGTCAACTGCTGGAGTATTTGTGACTGAGGACCCATAGCCTCTGCTGACTTGCACTGATAGCTTAATATTCATCTTATACTTTGTGTTTTGGAAGAAAGATTCAAAGCACTAAAAAATTAGATAAGAAATTAGAGGGAACTGTGCAGTTAAATTAAATCTGGCAATGTTTCTGGACTGTTATACCTGCATCCAAAGTCCCTTTCAATAGCTCAGCCTCAAACTTGATCTCAAATTCCTTGCAACACCTTTTGACCCATTGCTTAAGGTCTGTATCATCTGTCAGGGGTGGATTTCCCAATATCTGAGGCTCCCCAGCAGCAATTTTTGAGAGATAATCCAGAATATGCTGTTCTACCCAAGCATGCTGTGCAGGGGATAGTCCAGGGTTCTTTTCATAGGATTGTAGTAGGTGGAAAAAATCAAAGTCAGAGAGCAGATTGAACATCTCAGAGAAGAGAAGAATGAAAGCAAAGAGATAAGGTTCTGAGCAAAGATGGCTAATAGCAGATATTCTGAAACTTGGGGAGAAAGCTTGATCACATTCACAGTCTGAAAGACTTATGTTTTTTTGTTATTTGACTTCAAGCCTCCAGCCTCAGGCTCTCCTTCCCTGATTTGAAGCATAATGTTCAGAGATGTCAAGCCAAATATAATCTGTAATTCATCAACATTACTTGGAAATTAGTTTGTATAATTCAAGGATAGAGCAACTAAAGCACTAACCAGTTCTCTTCTGTATTGCAGACTGATACATCTTGAACTTAAAGATCATGACATTACTTTGCATAATTCAAAGATAGGGAAGCTAAAACACTAACCAGTTCTCTTCCAAATTGTGGACCAACTACTTCTTGAACTTGAAGATCAGGACATAATTTAAAGATAGAGCAGCTAAAACACTAACAAGTTCTCTTCCATATTGCAGACTGATACATCTTGGACTTGAAGATCATTGATCACCCTTGAAGTAGGTTCTGATATCATTCCAATCTGTGGCAAGCTGATCAGACATGGAAGAAAGCAACCTTTAGATAGTCATTAGCAGAGCCTGTAAAATGCCCCCATTAATTTTATTCTAGATGCACATTACTTCATGATACTGCTGGAAATTGAAATATGGTTGGAGAAATGAATTTCTCACTGGCAATTGATCAATCTCAATTTGATTCTTAGTCTACCAGGGTACAGCTGAATTATTTATTTGCCTGTCAAATACAGAGGTTTACCAAGATATTTTTTTTTTTTCAAGATAATATCAATGATGGTTAGAATTTAGAAGCACAAGAATTACAATTTTATTGGGTGTTTATAACCCAATTACCTCTTGATCATTGACTGAGAATAGGTTTAAAGCCTGGAACATGAAAACATTAATCATCTGATTCAGTACAATTTTTGAATCAGTCACTATTATCATTTGCAGAAATCATTTTTAAGTACAATAATTTTTAGTTGTTAATGTTTGTTTAACTCAGCCTTTCTTATATACTAGATTTCCATGGCTTCCCCCAAAAAGCATTTATCAACTGTTTGCATCAATGTCTTGATTGTAGGATCTGTGCAGAGGCAAGTGCACTTTCCAGGCTATACCCTGATATCTCTCACATGGATGGCAGACATACATATCATGTGTGGCTTTACTTAGGCAAAGGGCATGAGTTCTATAATATAGGTTGATTTACCATTTGAGTAAAGTTGTTTCTCTTCAATTCAAAACATCTTACTAACTTTCATAACTTGTACTATTTCAACTCAGATCACACTAGATATCAATTCCAGTCTGCTTGTTTTATCACTCCCCCAACCACTCATCATCAACTATCATATATTGAGGGACTTTAGGTTCACTACTGTCTTACTGGGCATATGTGAGGTAAATTTTATCCCCCTCCTGAGCTTGCTGATCAATTGTTCAGTGTGCCAGCTCATTCACTCACCCTTGAATCATCTGCATCCTCTGCATCCACCTCTCCTTCTCATATCAGATCATCACCTTCTTCTTTGTGTCCAGCAGCAGGTCCTGCTCAAATTAGGAATCATACTAATGTCCAACCTCAGCCATGCCCTTTACAACAAAAGAGCAGTAGAGGTTATTGATCTGACACATTCACCAACTCTGAGGTGGGCTACTACTCAACATGAAATTATTGATCTTACAGGCTTGCTAATCCCTCATACCAATGAAGTCATTGATCTCACACAGTCAGATGTCAAATAAAGTAATTTGTATTTCCCAGTGATTAATCATTTATACACTTAAATAGTCTTGCTTATGCCATTGCACCCTCATTTAGCTTCAAGAGTTTGTATTTTCTTATCTTGCAACCAATAATAAATAATGTCTTTAAATGTGTCAGAGCAGATGGTGAAGTTCATTATTTTTATGAACATTATATAAATCTATATATCTATAGACAACATCAACCAAATCACCAGAGACTGAGAGTATCTGACACCAGTATGTAAAAAAATTCTCAGTTGATTTTCTATTTATGTTATCATGATCTATTTCTCATCTATTTCTATATCTATAGACAATATCAATCAAAGGACTGGAGACTCAGAGTAACCAACACTGTGGTGCAAAACAAATTCTCATCTGAGTTTCTATTTATGTTATCATGATCTGTTTCTCATCTGTTTCTCATGTGACTATTACTTGTACAGGATTGAATTTTCTCTCTACTACTTTATCTCAAACATCTATCATGAAAAGTACTTGCACAAAGGCAAAAGCTAAATTTCAAGCCACAGTTGAGGAATTTGATAACTCTAGGTTTACATTCATATCCACAACTGCTAGTCCATCAGCATCTTTGATGACTGAAGTCAATAGTACTCAGTGTCAGGGTTCACTATATTTCTGGAATATACTTCACCCATGGAATATATTTTATGCATGGAATATTCTAGAACATGGAACATTCTAGAACATGGAACATTCTAGAACATGGAACATTCTAGAATATAGAATATAGATAACCCAGCTCTGAGTCAGAGGCTTACTAAGTCAATTACTCAGTTGTGTCTTACTCAGCTGTAGATGACTCAGATGCTTATTCAGCCTAGCTATACAGTAGTTAGTCATCCCTTCAGAATATTCTAGAAGTAATACTCAGTAGTATATAAACCTCTCATGTGCAGTAGCTAGCCTCTGCTTCAATCTCTTAGGAATCCCACTGTCTAAAGAATGTCTTAAGTCATTGGATGTCTCACTCCTCTATCCATCCTCTCCTTTGCTCTAACTTAATGTCAGTGGCCTTGTCATCTTGATAGTGTTGCCCTAAGACTCAGCTGCTGGCAGAACTTGAGGGTCCACCAGAGAAGAGGCTTCATCTGAGTGAAGAGGTTCAGGCCCAACAAAATCCTCAAGATGTTCCACCATTTGAATCAATATCTGCCCCAATACCATTTGATGATTTTACTGATCAAGTAGAAGTGGGGAGAACTGGACAAGCCCCTGAGTTGCTACCACAGGTATGTTTACACTGCTTTTGTAGTTAATATTTTTTCCATATTATCAAATTCTAAGGTGCATCAAGATATATATGAGAGTTTCAAGAGCAATTTCCCCAGTTTCTGGATCACATACTTGCTAGTGAATCACATGCTGACATTGGGAAGGCTTGTGCCTGTGGTCTTGAAGGTGCCATTTGCATATGTCTATGTGATGATTGCCTATTCCATGAACCAATGTGCTCTCAATGTTTTGTGGAAACTCACTGCTCCAACCCATGGCATTGAGCTGAAGTTTAGAATAGGAAATACTTCAAGCAGAAGGGTTTCTCTGATCTTGGGGGAATTATCACTATTTTTCATAACAATTTCAGTGCACCCTGTCCTCATGGATTACAGGATATGGTACTGCCATTTATCCTTACAGGTGTAAATGGAGTCCATTGTGCCAAGGTGCTCTTCTGCAAATGCATTGGTGCCTCAGGATCATATGCCCCTTCTCCTGAAAGCAAAAATATTCCCAGCTACTCTCTCCCAACCCAAGATAAGATTCACAGTTAGCCTACTTTGTGATTTTCATTTACATACTCTCACTTCAAAGAAGTTGGCTTACAATTATATCTCAGCAATTCAACAAAAATCTAACAATGTGTTTTTGGGTGATATACCTGTAAGTGAAATTTCTATATCAAGTCAATTTCCCAATGGTAACTGAGCTTATTTAGGATCCATACCACCAATTTCTCCATGTTCAATGGGTATAGGTAAGCACTTTCCTTCCTGAAGAGAGGCAGACAAGTGCACAGTATTGATAAGGAATTACTGCTACAAAAGCCTGGGAGTGTTGTTTTTCATACCCAGAACCTGGATTAATGTTTTAGATGAGCAGTGGGATATCATCACAGAGGATGATTTTAGGTGCTGCTTTTTTATCCTACTACTTCATATGTTGTCCTCTGATGAAATGATTTATTACAGACATATTAATATGCTATATCTCATGGAAGATGGCTATTTTGGCCTTCAGAAGTTTATCAAGGTTAATGATCCTGGCAGTGTTGCACTTCTTGGGGAAGCTGATTTCTTCCCAGGAGATAAGGAGTATAATGCATTTATTCTGAATGTAGTTGCAAATTCTGAGGAGGTGAGATGATGTATTTTGCTTTTTTTATGTGCTATTGCTTATCCAGCATTTTAGAAGTTAAGATGTTCAAAGTTCAATGCAATCACAATGCAAAACAAGTTGAATTTCAAGGTTACATAATTACTGGTGTCCTCACAGTTGAATGCAGTTGACAAGGGCTTTTTCTGTCCATGGTGGATCTCCAAAAAGGTGAGCAGTAAGTAGCTCAGAGTGTGTCTTTTGATCAATTATTACAACAATTATAAATTCCTAGATTTGCAAATGCTGATTATGTACTTGCATGAGCATTGTACTGACTCAGCCATCTCTGAGAACAGTCTCTCTCCCATGCAAAGTACTTCTTTCATTATATTCTGCTCTCATATGACATTGCTTGCCAGTGGCTTTGGTGACACTTTGACTACTACATGAGATTTATTCCATGAAATTACAAACCTACATCCCTGAGTAAAAGAGTAAAGCATGGAGCAGCTGGGAATGGGAGCATCAAAATCACATTAAGAGGATGTTAGTGATTATGAGATAGGTGTCAGTGTTCACCAGAGCAATTGTAAAAAGTCTGTAGGCAGTAAAACAAATCTACATTAGAATCCATACCAGCAAGCAATGAGATATATCTGTCATATCCCTATATAGCACAGTGTGCACCATCTCTGGACTGCTCACAATCAATCCTGACACTTTCCCAACTTCCTGCTCATCTCTGGGTTTACTCAGGCTTACTCCAGTCTATTTCTATTTTTTTACTTACTTCATTTCAGCCACATACTATACTTTTCATAGTATATCTCTTTGTGTTAACATTCAATTTGTATTCCTTAGCCCTTGTCATATGCTCTCTTTTCCTTGATCCACTTACTTCTCCAGTTCACTAGTATGTTTTAAGTACTTCATATTTACTCTAGTTCTCTAGTATTTAAGTATTTTGAATGTACTGTAATACTTAAGTTTGTTAATTTTATTAGTCTCTTCACTTCCACTTAGTGGTTAAAAGCTACCTCTATATCATCTCTACTCATCTCTACTTGATAACTGCTTCTTGTTGTCATACTTCACACTCAACAAGATCTCCAGTCTCCAGAGATCCCACCTGACCAAATCTCTGATCAGGAAGTTGAGTATTGATTGTCACTGTACTTTGGGACATATCACTCACTGTTATCTGTAAATTGGGTGCTAGGAACAAAGGAGGCATAGCACATAAGCTGAAGCTGTTGCCCATCTTGACCTTTTCTCTTTGGTAGCACTCAAGCATGTTTTCTGGGGATATAACCAGTGTCTCTGGTATCTCTTCCTAGCCCTACCATGTCTTCTATCTGCCTGGAACCTCTGGGCTATATCCTGAAAATCAAGTTCTTGACAATATCTTGGGATTAGACTGGCATGCAGTACAGAAAATGAGCACACTGTCATTGTGGACTGTGAAAGGGGATATAAAAGAGGATTCTGGGGGAGAACTGGGGGTGGATAGTGAGGATGTTCCTGGGTTTTATACCACCCTGGGGCACCTATGCAATTAGTTATCAGAGTCAGAAGTGTGCCTCCAATATGAATGTAGGGAAATTTGCATGCTGGCAATTGGAAACACAAGCTGGAGAGAATATAAAGGAACATGTTAAAGGTACAGTGGTGGGGGATTCAGAGTAGCCAGAGCAGGTTATAGTGAAGGTGTGGGTCTGATATATTTCATTATATCAGTGTCATACAAAGCAAGACATGTGACAGTTGAGATGAAGGGCAGCTGACAGATGTTGTAACATCAGGGTACTAAAAAAAGCTTTTCAGTAATTGCTTCTTCACAGGGCAGTGGCACAACATGTTGCAGGGCTGACCAAGCAACCCACTGAGCAAACTGCAACAGCCAATTTTGCCATTCCAACATCTTGTCTGGACCATGGACCCCATGGCATGATCCTCCTTTCTCCCCACCACTCTTCTTCAAACCATTGCATAACCTGCTGGAGGCCATGGTGCAGTGTCTGGAACTGAAAATAGCCCAATTTGGGGTGTTAACAATTCTCCTTTTGGGGTGTTAACACTTTTGGTTATCAGTTCCCACCTACCTTGTTAACACTCCAAATGCAGCTATTGGACTTCACATGCCCTGTTAACAACCTAAAAGCAGCTATCCTTTGAAATGTGACCAAAAAGGTGCCACTGCTATGCATCTGCTGCAATGCAGCTCTCTCTTTGTTTCTTGTCTTTCTCCCTCAGCTCTCAATGTATTCTCTTCATTTAAAGTGGAAACAGTAACTATGGTTGGTGGCTGGCCCAAAGGCAGCACTAATGAGCTGTACAACAGTCCAGGAAAAAAACAAGCATTCAAAATACCAATACAAACAGTCCCTGCAGATAGACATTTGTAAATAGTATGATTAAATAACCTTCCCATTTTCAAAGCTTCACATGTATTTAAATAAATAGTCTTTCTATTTTTATGTCATGAACTCATTTCCAAGTATTAACTAGAATTCCTGGACAGATAGTAACATAGTGGGGGCAGGGAAAATAACTGGAGACCCTGGAGATATTTCCAGAAATGCATTTAAGCAATACCAGAGGATAGAGGTCAAGAGTGGATGGCAACTTCAGCTGATGTGCTGTGCCCCCTTTGTTCCTAATGTCCAATTTATAGATGATGATAAATGGACTAGTTCAGAGGTAAGGGTGTGCAATACTCAACTTCTGTACCAGAGATTGGTCAGTGAAATCTCTGTAGACTAGAGATTTTATTTAGGGTGAATAATGTTGATGAAGGAAGAATTAACAAGTGAGGATGGTTGTCATATCCCATTTCAGCCATCACTCATCACTGTCTTGTTGCACACCAACTCACCACAATCCCATGTCCTTGTGGCTGAGCTTTGGCTGTGTTGGCCATATTCTGGCCAACTATATGTTTCAGATATTCCACATCAAGTCACCATTCCATACTTGTCTCATTTGAAGTCTTTATCATTCATTTCTACAAAGTCTTTTAGTTAGCCATGTTAGTCTCCATACATCCTCTGATCATCTGACACTCTCTCCAGGTTTTAGTTACAACCTGACCTCTACCTCCACATGCTTCATATGTCTTCATTGGACTTAGTATTAAATAGCTTATCTCTAGGAATAGTATATAAGCAGTAGTATTCAAGTTGTAGTTCTTTAGTTTGTTAATTGCATTGTCAATCTGCTTTCTGGCTTGATATTCACTCTATACTCTCTCAACTTCTTGTCAGATCCTTTGGCCACTTTGACTAACCATTAGCTAAACCTCAGCTGAACTCTTATTTCTTGTCAATGAGCTGAGCTCTCATTCCTTACTCCAACATCTGTCCTCATTATTCATTGCTCTAAATACAGGACTAGGATAGTGGGTGGTGCAGCACATAAGCTGAAGCCAATGTCCTACATTGTCTAGTGTCTTTGCATATCATTGGACTCATACCTTGGTCATATTGTCTTTCTTGTCTGGCTGTGTTTGGGTCTTGACAATGGTTGAGAGTGCTCAGAGGTAGCATAGCCAATGGGTAGAAACAATAATTGACAAACTGAAGTACTAGAGTACAATTGAGGTACTTAAATACTAGGAAATATAATTGTCCAGAGTAATACTGCAAAGTACTAAATCATACTAAGTGAAATAGTGAAGTAACTAGGTCAAGTGAAAGAGGGCATATGATGATAACTAGGGGATACAAACTAAATGTTAATGCAAGGGATATACTACTAAAAGACTAGTGTCTGTGGCTGAAGCATAGTAATTGCAGAATGGAAATAAAAACTGGAGTAGACCTGAGTAAACTGGAGATGAGGCAGAGTTTTGGGAGAGCATCAGGTTTGATTGTAAATGGTCTAGAGGTTGCAAATGGTTAAGGCAACCAGGATATGATATTTCAAAGCTTCACATGTGTATAAATAATTTCTTCTTGTACTACAAAATGACAACAGTTAAATACAATGCAGACAAAAATATATTTACAGTAGCTAGAATTAAACCATAGACTTTGTTTACCACTGTATTAGTTAATAAAAAAACTCACAATATTTACCACTGAACTACTGGTGCTTATATATTTTAGTGCAAAGAGCTCCAGTTATGTGTGGTCTTGAGTTTTTGAAAAATAAAGTTTAAGGTTCCAGACACTGCACAGGCCTGACTGGATGGCCTGGGCCGCTGTGCAATATATCAGATAAGATAAACTGCTTGATATATGTGTCCAGCACATTAGCCAAGAATGCATAACATAGCAGATCAGGGCCGCGGTGCACGTTCCCCCACATCCCACCCCGCTTACTCCTCCTCTTCGGACACCGCCATGGAGGGAAGCACCAGCACCAGCACTGGTACCCTGCACTCACTGCACTTTCCGCCGCCAGCGTCCCCGACCACCCCCGACACTTCACCGCCACAGTGCACCTCTAGCAGCACTGCCACCCCGAACCCGCTATCTCGCTGCTATCCTCCCCGCGCTCCAGCGCCCTCCTGTCCCCACCAGACAGCCTCGCCTCCTCCGCCAGCTCCGTTTCCTCCTTCCCCTCCGTCTCCTCGTCCTTCTTCAGCTCCACCACTGCCTCCCCACCCCATCCCACCTCTGCTTCCACCACACACCCTGAGCTGATCATCCCATCCCTCACGCTACCGGACGCCTTGCACCGGCCCATGGTGTACAGGCAGACCCTGTGCGAGCTGCACATGCTGGTGCTGGGCAACATGGAGGAGGTGGAGGCGCTGGTGCGCGATAACGAAGACGTGGTGGAGGTGGGCACATGGGGTTCGGTGGCAGGGGAGCGTGGAGTAAGGGTTCTGCACACGAGCACGGACTGGATCGAGCATCATGATGTGCATGGGCTGGAGAAGTTTGAGCCGACGCAGAATGTCGAAGTTGTGTGTGCCTGCGGGTGAAGAGGTACGTGCTCGTGTGTCTTCTTCCTTCGCAGATACTGACGATTGGCATTGATTTGCAGCCGGAGGTTGTGGGGACGCTCAAGACACTCATCCACTCCCCCTCCCCTTCCGCACAATCGTAAGCGCGCTGCACCCCGCGCACCAGCCCTCGCTAGTCTTCGCCAATCTCGTCTCTTCTCACTCAACACCGCTCTACTGCGCCTTGATCATGCTCGTCTCCACACCCTCAGGTCGGTCCTCCCCTCCTCCCTCTATTTTTCCCCACTCGCTTTTCCACCCATAGCCCCCAGACCCTGGAATGCACCTTTATAACCTTCCTGCACTCCCGCATCCCCGTCCTCCTCCTCCTTTCCCCCTCCTCCATCCACTCCGCCTCCTACCCCACCTCCCTCTCCAGCGCCCCCCTCTTCGCCCCTTGGGGAGTCATCGTATATGCCGGGTTCTATCAAGCTGGAATTGGGCTGTGGAAATATGGTCGTCGGAGCAAGAGGTCAAGCTCAGGATTGCTTGTTGCAGTGCGCCCACGCACACCCATTACTAGTACCACCAATGACAGTATCTGCTCATGAGCCATGTGTAAGCGGGTATCTTTAGAGCCTGCGATTAATGCAATGCATGTGACTCACCAAGGTAAAAGTTTATCTCTCAAAGCCTCCTCTTCTTACATATTGAGCCAGCGTGGAAACGTGGTGTACTGCGATCGTATCTTTTCAGTTAGCACATAATGTTAGTCGAGTTCGCAGCAGCTTGGGCTTGAACTCCGCCGTAGTAGTGCTGTCCACAGTCACTTTGGTCTTACGAGCACAAGGAACGCGTTGATGGCGAACAGTACGGGGCACGGTACTATTTGTGAGCTTGATTTTGAGATGACAAGGACCTTTCTGGATGTGCGCAAAAGTCTCCCAGTTGGAGCCTCACGTACAGATGCACTTTGGAGTGGATTCTGAGCTCCGAGGACGCAGGCCTCCAGCCCAATGCCCATATCACTATCAAAGATAATGACACCTTACCCAGTAGCCACGCGGGTCGAAGTCCATTATTTAGACAAAGATCCAGGGACATATGGAGAGAGAGAAAGCTTCGAGTTGAACAAAGAGCAGTTTCGCAGTGTGCAGGGAAAAGCGACAGTCGTCACATATGGTTGAGTGGCAAGGGCAACCGTGTTCGGCTGATTTTATTTTATTCTGCTTTAGTCAAAGTTTCCCACAAGTGTTTGTCTGTCCTTTTCTGGATGGTATTGCAGTTTAAAAACAGTCGCAGATGGTGGATAAATGAAGGAATCGTTTGTAAAATGGACAGTAGTACGACGAATAAGAAAACAAGGGCAGAGGATTGGTTCTATAGATACGCATAGTTATCTAATACTATTTTTTCTCACTGCATACACCATGCTTCCTGATTCTCGTTCCACACTTTCGAAGGGACCGATTCTTCGCTATATCGAGCGCTTCGAATTGTCCAATCCATTTACTACTGCTTCCTATAATAATTCAAGGTATGGTTTACGGGGCATGTATCAAGTCTACTACTCACCCTAGATGTTCTGATGCATCGACTATTATGGTCGAGAGCTGGATAGAATGAGTGCCAGACCTCGAATAAGTAAGAGAATTAAGATATTTCCTGGAATTTAGAGATGCGTATAACGAATTGGAGTAACCTATCAAATATTTAGATTGTATGTGAGTCAGAAATTCAGTCGCTCAGGAATACATTTTCCAACGACAAGGTCCATGAAGAGTATCCATAAGTTGACCAACGAGACTGCGAACTGAACAGATTCGTTTAGCGATGCGTGTACGTAGTTGTGGATGCGAGGATACATAGAATAAGTACACACAAGAGATATTTCGGCCACCGCAATGATCCTATCAAGAAAATATTGACATCAAAATCCAAAAAGCCACGTAACGGGACGCACGATGTGAGAATGCACCGGTTGACTGAAAAAACAATTAGTTTAACGATGAGGTTGTCCGTGCTAGGTACAGAGAAATTAGTATTTATCCCTGATTGAATAGAAAGATATACCTTTTGACTCCAGTATGGCTTCCGCTAAGCAAAGCACACAAAGAAATTGCAATAGATACGTCTGAAATGACCGAAAAAATGGAGAACCAGAGAGCAGAATCCAGCTGACGGATATCGGCACCCTGAAAATTTATAACAAAGTAAGAAGCATACTGTTATTTGGCCTGCGTTCAATATTATTGAAACTGTAAAGCTAACAGATAAGGCAAAGTTCAGTATCATCAAACATCGAGAAAAGTGATAATTGACACTTACAATTCAATATAAACAGCTGATAAGAAACAGTATTGTCAGCAAAGTTCAGAGTTTATCAGTAAATGGATACCTAGTGCAAACCCTGATATTATATTATTATTATAGAGAACGTGAGTAAAACGAGCACACTCACCAAAATGGGCTAATATTGTCGAGCCCTTAAAATGGAAGACGATGTTTAACTTTGTATGTCATGAAGGCACGAGGCCTCTTACAATTATGGGCACGAGATACACCTTTACTTTCCGGTTGTTGCTCACTATCAAAGCTTCACTGTCGTATTTGCGCAATATAAGACAGTAAGGTCGGCTCACCATAGAATATCTGCCTAAGAAAAAAGCTGTGAAGATCAAATAAATATACGAAGACAAGAGGGGACCATGCAAGGTGCACCATTGAACAGCTAGCGCAATAAATGCCTGTCCAAGAAAGTCATGTGAGTCATAAGATCCATATACATTGAAGAGGGAGACTTACGTTGACGAAGAATGCTGCCTAACGGCATATCATTTTCGTCAATGATTACATCGTAGGTGGGGAGGGGGGCATTTACAGTGTTAGAGCTGCAAAAAAATCCACCTCCATGAGAAGCACATTTCTAATCTGAACCTGTCAAATTTACAATTCACCAGTCAGTCCAGATTGGACTTTCGGATTTTTTAATCCAAGGATCTGCTCAAGCTTTAAAAGCAAAGGAGAGGATACGTGAAAATGAACTAACCAGCAGAAAGTACATGTACCGGATGTCTATACAGGTGACAAAGTGGGTTGCAGGTTCAGAATCAAGGCTGGATAACTTACTAAGGAATGTCTGAATGAGATCTAGTAGCCTATAAGAATGTTCAAACAGACATCGATTCTGGAAAGAGAATACGAACCAGACTACAGCCACCTATAATCCAGGATACTTAAAACCAAACAACGGAACAGAATAAGAAATTAAAGCAAACACACGAAAAGCTTTATTGACATATTGTCTCTTGAGTATGTTTTGCAGTAAAAAGCAGTCTTATGAGAGTGTAATGAATTAATTGTACTATTATGATCACTCGTATAGAACACACCTGGCTACAACTTATGCCAAATAATCTAGGAAATGGTACGTCGAAATTCAGAGTCGCAGCCTACCAGCAGCTTGAGGTACGCACACGAAATTAAGCGTTCCAGTGACGAATAGAAGTACTGTCTGTAGTTGAGCCATGAAATCCCTGGGAGTAGTAAGAATCTCACAGAGAGTTGGGCTTTGACTCGGGTCTACTATCGGTGCCATCTCGAAAGAAAGCAGAGATGAGAGGAAGAAGGGCGTGAGATCTTACAAGCACCAGTTAATAGCAATAGCTCTGGAATATTCGTGCGCACGGTGCACCCTGAGAATGGCAAGCCGTTGCTTTACAATGATCATTGACGCTGTGCACGTCGTTACTGATTTATGAATCATGATCCAAGTTGGAAGATCACTGATGGCTATATAGACGCGGCAATGGGCTGAAATAGAACACTGAGCAATGATTTTATAGTAGACGAAGTTCTGTCAAGAAGGTGAAAGTTTGAAGAACGAAGACATTTTTTCAGTAGACAGTTTCGACACCACTGGTCTTTGTGGAGGAAACCACAGGAAAGTAGAATGGCTGGGGCAATATTAAAAGGCGGTAAGAAGGACCTGTAAAGCGTTCTGTAAATTTATTTCGAGACAACGAGTTCAACGGTAACACTGACAGAATGCTGTTGCAGCTTTTACGACCTCTTCCCATGATGCTCTTAAGGAAACCACAAGACAGTGGATTGGCAGGGCCTGCAAAGCGCTCTGTAAATTTATTTCGAGACAATGAGTTCGGCGGTAACATTGATTGAATACTGTTGCAGCTTTTACAGACTGATACCCTCACAGCGATCATTCAAGGTTTCTTATCTTCCAAATTGAATGTGGATGCTTGATAATTTGCAACCATTTCTCAATCGCGATTCACCATGTCTCACATGAGGACGAAGACGCCTCTCTAGGATAGCTTTTCTGCACAAGTAACTTGATGCTCGGGTACAACTGTCCCTAACAAAGCCAGCTATGTAGAATGTATTTACTTATCTTGACGTATTTCCTCTGTTGTTGGTTGCCTGTGTATCCGCATTCTCGTCAGATCTTTTGACTCGAGAACCTATTAAATTTTTGCAATATAGCAAACAGATAGCTTGCAAGAGCACAGATTATCGGCTTCACCCTCTGTCACTGTCTATCAAAACAAAGAAATGCTATTCAATTCGTGGTACATCTAATATCTATGGACATCAACTGCGCTAGACAGACGATGTTCACCGGAATCGGAGAATAGCCAAAGGAAATTCCGTGGAATAGATGGCGATACTTAGAATGATGCACGCGAGCCAACGGCGTGAAATACCCTGGATCAGCCTGAAATGCAATGCAAGAACATCCAAAAAATACTTGCGTCAGCCCAGGATGTTCCTCGAGCCACGGTGAAAGAACCTAAGTCCAGCCACAGTGAGATCAGAATAGCAATGGGCGAGCAAGTCATCCCAACGTTGACATCTGTGCTGGTGACTAGACAGAGGAAGCCTAATAAAAGCAATGCAACAGAGTTGTTGGCTTTGGTGACGCTTTTGGTATTAGATGAGAAGATGTTAGAATCACGTAAGTTTTGAGGATGGAAGGAGATTAAGCTAACGGCATTGAGCAGAGCCGACAGAGCAGGTGGCGTTGAGTGGGGTGCTTCTCTTCGCAGCTGCAGAAAATATTTTAAGCACTCAATATACTTGTAAATAACCGCGGTATTTGGAAAGGACATGCCACCAACAGGATTATCCTGGCAGGCAGGGGAAGAAGAGGGAGGTCGTGCGCAAGGCCGTTGGCCTTCGTCTCCGAGTTGAGAGATGCAGCGACAATAGAAGCAGTGGCAGCAAGGACAGCAAAAATAGTGGTGAGTTTCATTCCAGCGGTGAGTCTTGGTGTGAAAATTAAAGGAGGGGTGCTCTACCGAGCGTAAAATGAATGAAGGGCAGGGAACGCTAAGGTAGCATTCGGGTTTTACACTTCCAGCTCTCTGCAATGCGGACAGTAGCCTACATCAGCGCGTAAATGGTAATGCAAATTAGTTACGCGAAATGTGCCTCGTAGGACCACTTTTAGCCGAAGGTTGTAAATACATGTATTTCGTTATATCGGCGTCGACAATGCAAGACATTCGACAGTTGAGATCAAGGTTCAGAAGGGCGGCAGACAAATGTTGTAACATTGGAGCTCTAAAAAAAGCTTTTCGGTAATCACTTCCTCGCAGGGCAGCGGCGTAACACGCTGCAGGGCCGATCAAGCAACCCACCGAGCAAACTGCGCGGGTCAATTCTGCCATTCCAGCATCTTGTCTGGACCATGGATCCCATGGCACGATCCTCCTTTCTCCCTACCGCTCTTCTTCGAACCATCGCACGACCTGGCTGGATGGCCTGGGCTGCTGTGCAATATATCAGATAAGATAAACCGGCTGATACACGTGTCCAGCACATTAGCCGAGAATGCATAAGATAGCAGATCGGGGCCGCCGTGGCCCACGGTGCACGTCCCCCCACCCACGTCCTACCCCGCTTACTCTTCCTCGTCACAGACGCCGCCATGGAGGGAAGCACCAGCACCAGCATTGGGACCCTGCGCTCGCTTCACTTTCCGCTACCAGCGTCCCCGCCCTCCCCCGATGCCTCTCCGCTACAGTGCACCTGCAGCAGTGCCGCCGCCCCGAACCCCGCTATCTCACTGCCATCATCTCCGCGCTCCAGCGCCCTCCCGTCCCCTCCAGACAGCCCCGCCTCCTCCGCCGGCTCGGTTTCCTCGTTCCCCTCCGTCTCCTCGTCCTTCTTCTTCAGCTCCGCCGCTGCCTCCCCACCTCACCCCGCATCCGCTTCCGCCGCGCACTCCGAGCTGATCATCCCGTCCCTCACGCTGCCGGACGCCCTGCCCCGGCCCACGGCATACGGGCAGACCTTGGGCGAGCTGCGCGTACTGGTTCTGGGCGACGCGGAAGAGGCGGAGGCGCTGGTGCGCGATAACGAGGACGTGGTGGAGGTGGGCATGTGGGACTCGGTGGCGGGGGAGCATGGGGCGAGGATCCTGCGCGCGAGCACGGACTGGATCGAGCATCGTGATGCGCATGGGCTGGAGAAGTTCGAGCCGACACGGAATATCGAAGTTGTGTGTGTGCCTGCGGGTGGGGAGGTACGTGCTCGTGCACTTTCTCCCTTCGCAGATACTGACGGTTGTGATTGATTTGTAGCCGGAGGTGGTGGTAGAGATGCTCAAGGCGCTCATCCATGCCCCCTTCCACGCCATCGCGGACGTGTTGCACCCCGCGCACCAGCCCTCGCCCGTCGTCGCCAACCTCGTCTCTTCCCACTCAACACCGCTCTACTGCGCTTTGATCATGCTCGTCTCAACGCCCTCAGGTCCGTCCTATCCTTCTTCCTCCATTTTGTCTCCACTCACTTTTCCATCCACAGCCCCCACGCCCCTCGAGCGCACCTTCATAACCTACCTGCACTCCCTCATCCCCATCCTCCTCCTCCCCTCATCTTCTTCCATCAGCTCCACCTCCTACTCCTCCTCCCTCTCCAGCGCCTCCCCCTCCCCACCCCTCCTACGCTCAAACACCGAAGTGCCCCCCACCAGCTCCTCCGTCCAGCCCGCCTTCCACCGGAGCACCACGCAACTCCCCTCTATCCCCCCCGCCCACCTCTCGTCCTTCGCCCCACACAGCATCCCTGCCCTCCGCGCTGGGCTTTTCCGCACCCCAGAGTCCCTCGCCCTCCTGCGCGCCGAGGCGGGAGACCGCTTTTTGCGCTGGCGGGAGGTGGAGCGCGGCGTGGCTGGGGTGTTTGAGAGCCGTGCAGCAAATGAAGATGAGTTGTGGACATGGAATGGACATTCTCAACTGGGGGAACACAAGGAAGAGGATCCCCAAGCTAAGAAGCAGAAGAAACGCAAGTGGGATCCAGCGAGGTGGGAGGCACGGTGGATGGGCAGCTTGTCGGTCGATGTTGCGCGCGGGGTAAGGGAGCGCGAACGCACTGGTGCAATCGGTAAGAACAATTCTGGGAAGAAGACACAAAGGCGTGACAGGGAAAGAGGGGGCACAATCACTCTACGCCGCCGCCAGTCGGGCGCTCTTCCTCCTCCAATGGCATTTGTAACCCCTTCCCACTCACCCAGGGACAAGGCTGCTTCCTCTTCCTCCGTCTCCACCTCCTCCTCTTCCTCCGCTTCCCCCTCCGCATCCTCCGACGAATCCGACTCCGCACCCACCTACGCACCCTACCTCATCCCCCCCTCCCCCCACCCCGGCATCCCATTCGACCCCTTGCACCTCCCCTCCCTTCTCCTATACTCCCTCTCCCTCCTCGGGCCCCTGAGGCGGAGGGTGGGCGAGGTTCTGGGCTTGTATGGGGACACGGTCAAAGGCGGGGAGAAAGCATATTACGTCTCTGCCGACACCCGCACGCGAGTGCATGAGGGGAAGACTCGCGTGAAGGTACGCGTGGTGGGTATGGCGCTCCTGGGCGGATTTTGTCTCGGCGTGGGTGTGGGTGTGGGTGCGGTGTTGTGTGTGCGGCGCGAGTAGCGGTTCATTAGAGGTGGTACGACATGAATACGACGATCTTTCTTTTATCGTGTTTTTTATCTGTATTTTCGAGTTTATTGATGCTGTTGTATTTACCTACTTACTTCTCTCTTCACTCTCTTCACATTTCTTTGGTTTCTTTCGTTCGTCCTCACGCGCTCGGATACTCACATCCCTCCGCCCTTGACTTACTAAAGCCTACTGTAATTTCTATTCATCTTTTTCGTTACGAACACACACACACATCCACCTGTATTGTACATGTGCTCCATACATACATAAGTTACGCAATCTACCTTCTATCGCTCGGGCCCTTAGTGTTCAGATCTAGGTGTTTGCTGATTAGATGGCGCAGTGAGAGGTGGAAAGTAGGTGACGTGTCAGAAGGGCTTTGGAGTGATCGTCACAAAATTTTGCGGGTAACAGGACGCCACAAATGCAGAAAGCAGGGCATGGTTCCGCGACCACCCCAAGAAGATGCGGGTAGAAGATCGTTGGATAAGCTCAGGGCCGAGGAGTGCGGGCACTGACGCCGGTGATGCGCAGTACGGCTCACGATCCAGTACGACCAGGACGGAGGCAGCATAATAGCCTGCGGTGCGATGGCCACGAAAGCTTTGTAATGCAATGTAGTATTTATGTCTGATTGATTCTATCATAGTATCATTGGAACTTGAAGTATAGTGCCCAGCTCTCTCAAGCACGTTTGGTCGTCTGTCAGCGTCGAGAGTTAAGTGGTCAGAGGTATGGTTCACTGTAGAGAACTTTGCAACTTACCATGAGGGACTTGAAGCACCGAAGAACGATGCTTAGCCCACGTGAAACGAACTTGAACGTGTGTCCGCGCTTCAAGCATGTAAATGTGTCGAATGCAAGCGCCTGCATAACGCGATGCGGCTCGGCGTAGGACGCCGGCTCAGTAATACGCTGTGTTGCTAGAGCCACGAAAGCTCCATGGTACAATATAGTATTCCTGTAAAGCCGTTGAATCCATATCCGCCGGATAAGAGTCACTAGAGCTAGGCAAGAAATAGAGACTATCTGCAATCTCCATCAAAATGGATGAGACATCGGGCTGCTGGCACAGCACCCTATCGGAAGTACAGGGTACTTGTCGATGTTGTGCTCATAAATCCTTGAATATCTGGTCAGCACCAGTGCTTGAATTCAGTTGCCCCTAGTTCCCCTGACGGCCAGTATTTGCCAGTTAGTAGTTTATCGAGACTGCGACGCTGGTCGTGGCTGTCTGGACATCGTGTGGTTTGGGGATTTGAAAGGAGCTGGAGAATTCCGAGGAAAAAGTGTAGGAGAGAATTTTCGTCGCTTGAAGATGGAGGAACAAGTTGAAGCGTGCCAGTCGCTGAAACTGCGTGACAGACGCGTTACGTTCGCGTTACCTCTGCCAAAGTGTGACAGCTGTTGGCCCTCCGTTGGTTTATGTTCTCATTCCATCAAGAATCATGATGTCATTGAATTTCGACCTTACTGCTACACATGAACAAATATGAATCGGATAGACCAAGACCTCTTTCTGGACATTATTCGTTAAATGTGCCTCGGACAGTCGCTTTCATGTTTCAACTCCCTCAAGCAGCGAATACTCCAGGATTCAGCCAGGAGGACATTTATAAGGCATGTGTCTCGCAATATGAAATGTATGGCATTACTCTGCAGCTCATATTATCCTGTAGATAGCATTCTCCAATGTCTCAGTACTATCCGTCTAGATTGAGCATGCCGACATACTGCGGAGTGTCTTACATATCGCATTGGGTACTGTCTCAAATCCCTCTTTAAAGAGACCTTCTTTCGGAAGACATGGCACTTTCTCAACTTCAAAACACCTCGACATTGCAAATAGCTCGCGACTGGAGTACAAGTATGTATCTCGCCATGCCGCGGATCACATAAGATCCAGGACTCTGGGGTACGACGAGTATCTTTCCATCATGGAATGGGTCTCGATGGCCAGAGTCTGTTGTGGAGGGGGAGTGCTATACGTTACGTTGGGACCATCGGCGGCAACGACTCTGTTTCACTTTCTCGCAATTCCAAGAACCGACTCACCGTTCCCAGCCCCAAACTCCCATCCTTCTTATCGAGACACCGTCGCGAACCCCTCCTCCTGTATCGCAGGAACCCCCAAACCGACTGGTTCCACAATTTCCTCTGGAGCTCTACGCTGCGATTTTCGAGCACATCGTATCGAAGCGTGTACTCGCGATTCTAGCACGTGTATGCAGGATCTTCCGCTCTGAGGTCGAGCGGCTTCTCTATTACACTATCACCTCGAGCGCCAATGGCGACACCTCCTTCTGCCCACTTACGGTGGACTTGAAGTCCCGTTGGAACCACATACAGTTTCTTCAGACTGTAGCGTCTCAGCCGCGTCTCGCAGCCCTGGTATACTATACCAGGTCAGCACGGCGTACTGCCACCGCTTTGCATTGGCGCTACAGCCTGCACTACAGCTAATGGTAAACCTCCGTGTCCTCGAGTTCGAGGATATCGCGAACGGCCAGGCCGCGCACATCCTCCAGGGGTGCACGCTTCAACTTACGCGGCTGATGTTCATATCACACCCCGACGACAGGAAGGATCTCGATGTTTGCCTGCAGGGGCAGAGGAATCTGCGTTCCCTGATAACGCTACCGTGGAATGTCAACGTCCCGGATTCGGCGAAGCAGGATCCCGGTGTCAGGACACTTGAAGTGAGGGGCTACGAGTCGTACGGGCAGCTGGATATGATGCTCGCACGATGTCCCAGTGTACGAGCGCTCAATTGCTCCTTCAGCTGGTTCCTCCACGGGCAGAATTCCATTGCTGCATCCGTGCCGTCCCTCCTTCTGTTTCCGGCCACGCTCTCCTGCGCTCTCGGAAGGTTAGAGCGTTTATGTTTGTCGGGATATGGTTCGTCTTTGATGCTCAAGCCCATGGCCAAGCACCTCACCTCTTTGCGGATCCTGGAGCTCGTAAGACGACCGGTGAGTATCAGGATTCTTTCTCGTGCTATTATATAAACGTGATTCGTATACAATGTTTAGCTCACAGACCTTGACGTGGTGCATGAGATCCTTTCACTTGTCTCCCTAGTTATCATGTTAGCAAAGGCTTTACCTAGCAAACGAGAATTATTCACCCGCATATTCGCAGAATGTTAGAATGTGGTGTTGCACAGCTGCCTTGCACAGCTTTGCTGTGCTTTACAGCCTCTTCACAGCACTGCTGTGTT
>JASFDF010000332.1:4547-23876 GCA_036937115.1 Nidularia sp. FH-822889
AGTCACAGTCGTCTCGTTCACACAGGTGGAGGCAATGGTGAAATTGCTGGACAACGTAAGGTCTGCGCACTAAATTCAGGGATAAATTAGCTTTATTCTGAGTAGCAAGCATTCGGCGACGAACTTGGTATAGATTTCCGTCACCACCCTCGAAGACAATCTGGATAGTAACGTTTGAGCCGTCCTTAACGCCTTCTATGTTGGCCGCAGAGATGTTGACGGGAATACAAAATGTTCCAGCATTCGCTTCCTTGGCGTAGGCCTTTACCAGCTGCTGCTGTCCGTTTACGGAGAAATTGTCGAACGAAGTAGGGTTCTGGACAGTAGATAGAAGGACACCAGCTAAGAAGAGGTATGGTTAATATTAATTCGATTCAAAATACACAGCATAAACGTACTAGTGAATTCAGGATGCCCTGTCTTAATATTTATGAAGCCTCCCGACAAAGGGAACAAGCTTCGGTTGCTCACGGCATTGGTGTAGCCGCCTACGAGTACGATAGTAAGAATTTACCATTCTTAAGCATTATGGAATGCAACGTACCGCAGTAATTCGGCTCCTGATCGGCGACGAAGGCCCCTCTCGGTTCGGGATAAAGCAGCCTGAAATGGGCATTAACAGCTCCAATGAAGCATGCAAGAATGGCGATGGTAGAGAAACGCATTTTATGTCGTGTATGGAGTCGTGAGAGGGTGATTGAAAGAAATGAAGAAATTCTCTGGGGATTTATGTTTCATGGTCACGGCTTTATACTGTGAAGACGCAAACTCGACCGACTGCATATTGCGAGATAACCAAGTGAGACGGAGAAAAAGTTTTTTTCGCATATGTCTTGGCTGTAGCTGGTGAATTCATGAATTGGTCAAAATGTTACGCCAAGAGTTCGATCGCATAGTGCGACTTGTCTGACATATGTGCCGAAGGGCGAGTCGTTCGGAGTCGAGGTGTTCATGGGGATTGAAGAAATTTCATGAAGTTCCTAGGATTCTGGACGATGGACCGACTACGCACGACAAAGTTGAAAGCGGATCGGGTTACAGAAGCATATGACCACTATGACCAGTACTTCGATATATTTGGTGATATTACTGGGCCACACCGACGCAACTTTTCGAATTCAGCACTTCAGAGCATCAGCGATCAGCATCAGAAGTCAATCTCATGAAATATACAAATGTACATTACAAGTAGTCAAAGCTATCATTCTCATAACATATCATGATAGTCGCAGGTATCAGTGACTGCCACTAATACGTCCATTCATCGCTCTGCCAAACAAAACTTCACCAATTCCCAGACCCAAGATGATAGAAATGATGTATGCGGCGTTGAAAGTCCTGAAAAGTCGGTCAGATAAAGGGGCTATCAAGAAAAAGTATGGCTCACATGATGGCCAACATGAGAACATAACTAAGGAGGGCCTGAAGGGCATGAAGCATTCCACGAGGAATATCATGCGCCGGGATGAATGGAAGCATCGTGCGCACTATCCTCATCCTGCGAGGAGGGTACCCTCTCGGTAGCACTGGATCCGATTCGCGAGGGAGTTCTGTAACGTCGGCATCAAAATCTGCTGATTTCTCTGCTGAGCTGTTCATGAATGGCGAGTTCGAACATTGCCCTGAGCTCGAGGCGTCTTTAGAGGCAGCGTTCGTTAAAGCTAGAGCTCTAAAGCAAGTAAATGCTGAGCGACGCAGAATATCATCGACCAGTAGGCAAATTATCTGACCTCTGATGCCAGTGTGCCTCAAAAATGCTACGGGTAGCGGCAAGCAGGCGCTCGAAAAGAGCCAAAACCACAAGTCCAATGCAAGCACCAGCAATCGCCCCAGCAGAAGAGGGATGCCAAGACTTGAAGAGTAGGTTATCGCCACCCGTAAAGTGGAGATACGGAATCATCATGGTAGTCATACCCGTGGAATCTGTCGACGACGATGTCGTAGAAGAGCCATGTACGTGCGCCATTATGAAGTTGACTGGAGAGATCCCTGGAGGAGCGTTGAATATTTAAGATAGTGATGCGACGGAGAGGGAATCCACGGAAAATGCCGAAGTCAAGTATTCACTAGTAACCTTATGGTGCGCAGTAAGGGCCGGTCGACGGATAAGAAAGTGAGGCGTTGGGAGTCTCTAGAGATGTGCAAGCTAGAGATTGGCAGAAAAGCCCATAGTCGTAACGTGTCGGGATCGAAATAGTGAGAGACAAAATATTTTTCTGGCTCTTGACAAATAGAGCCAAATGAATCCGGGAATCACGTATTCCTTTGACTGGAGGCCCAGGGAGTCTCGTCTAGCCTTGAGGAAGTTGGAACTCGGTAAAGACGATATTCCAAGGAGAAATCGGCCTTACAGGAAGCACATGCAGCAGAGTGACAAAAGAGTGGTGTTAATGATGTAGAGACGATTTCCATATGGTACCAGATTGCGACCACGTTAGATGGTTGGAGGTTGTCCATGCTAGCCAAAGATCCGCACTGAGAGAGGTCGAGCCATCAGTATGCGTAAATCTAGTATGGAAGCATAGGGAGAAGTCAAGCAAGCGCGTACGTGCAGGAGCTAGGAGCGCGTTGTAGTAATTCGAACGCAAAGGAGCGGTACATGGCATGCATGTCTTCCGGTAGACCATCAAGATATATGGACATTATAAGCCCCAGAGGACGGTTGAGAGCCATGGAGTTGAAGTTTAGCTGTCAGAACATCGGATGTCCTGCTTGAGCCGGATACATATTTAGCGTGCTTGAATTCGTGTTGGTCGTCGATTCATGTCCAAAGCTTTCTGGCCCCGTCCAGTCTAAGGCGCGATATCGAGCATACCTAGGGGGTGCCATTCGCAAACCACTCTTGGGGGATACAGCTATGAAATCGTTTGTCTCCGGTTGCAGAGAATGTGAACAAGAGGATATAAGTAGAAATCGTTGGTTGACAGTAGGTGAAAGAAGATCAGAGCTCTCCAGGAGACCATTTTTCAAGGCAGAGGTGAGCATATCCAACATGGAACATAAATGAAGCTGAGAGTAGTTGAGACATGTGCGTGGCGGAGCAAAACAAAATCAACGGCGAAACTTCTTGAAACAGTCCAAGTTCATTGCGGCAATTTTGCGCCTACTAATTCAAGCGAAAGGACCCCGGAAATCGTACCGAATTAGGCAAGTCGCGTCAGTCATGCACAATCGACTGAAGGACTTAGAATTTCCCTTACAAACCTTTCCCCACCTATAGCCCCGATACCCCCCACCTATCCACGCCAAAATGTTCCGGACTGCTATTGCGCGCACTGCAAGGACCTCCATTCGGAGAACACCCGCTTCTATTGTGATTTCGAGGCCCGTTGCGGCGCATTTTGTGCGGGGGAACTCGACCCAGGCGCCCCCGTCCGGAAAGCGCGAACCTACGCCCGAAGAAGCGGCGAAGAAGGCAGGACTTGAGAGACAGGACGGGCTGCAGAGAGACTGGGATGCTAAAGTGTTGACTTACGACGAACTGCTGCCCAAAACACAAAGCCCTACGCCGGTGCGCAGAATCTGCTGAACTTGACGAGATAGGCTGTTCATTAATTTAATCGGCTCGCAGGAAACATACCTGATTGACGTCCGCGAGCCAGCAGAAGTCATCCAAGGAATGATCCCCTCCGCCGTCAACCTCCCTCTCTCCGTGCTCTCCAACTCGTTCCATCTCACGAGCGAAGCGTTTCGGGAGCAACACGGCTTTGAGAAGCCGCAAAAGCACCAGGAGGTCATCTTCTACTGCAGAAGCGGCATGCGAAGCACGACCGCGAGCGATGTTGCGAAGAGAAATGGGTACGAGAAGTGAGTACCGGCTTATATATGATGAGATCCGTGGTTTGCTTATTCCGATTTGTAGTATTTTGAACTATAAGGGCTCCTGGCTAGAGTGGACGGAGAAGCAGAACAAGAAGCAATAGAAGTGGCTTGTAGAACTATTATCTATGTACCATTTTGTATAGTTCTGCTGGAAGACGAAGTTGCATAAAAACTGGACCCTGCGCGCCGAATGGAGCACTTTATATAAGACCTAACCCTAAGCGACAATTTGCCCATGTCTCCTTCCCGAATCATGTTCTCCCAACCTCTCCGCCGCTTGTCTCGCTGTTCGGCCACATTTCTACGTCTAGCCCCTTTGAACAAGACGCGTATCCATGCTTCGATTCCACAGTCCGTAACTGTTCAGCGGCACCGCCGAATGATGAGCACGCCGGCACCTCAGTTAAATATCAGGCAAGCCTCCTCAAGCTCTATGATGATGAGAAGTTAACCTCGTTGCCGCCATTGTGTCTACAGCAATGTATCCATGGAACGGTACCATGAACTATCCGACGCGACGATGGATTCGCTACTCGACTCATTAGAGAGTTTGCTCGACGGCCTCGGACAGTCAGATTATGAAGTGGAATATCATGTACGCACATTCCGTTAACTCTCCCGGCGAATCTTACACATTCGATGTTTCACAGAGTGGTGTGCTCACTCTGAATTTGGGAAATAACGGCACATATGTGATCAACAAGCAGCCTCCGAATAAGCAAATATGGCTTTCATCACCATTCAGGTGCATTTTCTCCCCGAGTTGTCGCCATAATTTAGCTGACGCATCGACGCGTTAGTGGCCCAAAACGTTATGATTACTCTGAAATCGCGGACGACTGGTTATATTCGAGAGATGGATGTGCAATGGGAGACTTGCTGAATACCGAGCTGAGTAAAGTGCTCGAGCAGGACATCGACCTGGGGATAGCGGGCGTGTCATCGAAGCTGGACTAATGTATATCCTGTGCGTCATATCTAATACCAATTTAAAATCGCCGTACAAAAAGCAGCCTAATGCATGTCGCAGTAATTTCCTGTATAGCTTTATCCGTACAATTAATAATGAGGTGAGACCGCAAGAACAAGATGATAATGCGTGTGGGATATAGTACAATGGATGAATATGCTTGCAGAATCAAATGCCGTGTAATGAGCGATGCCAAAATATATCAATGCGAGAGACGAGGGGAAGCGTAGAAGGGCCTGGCGTAAAAGAGTCAACATAGAACAAAGGCGGGGTCGCATATGCGTACGTACGTGTAAGTATCATGAGCCATCAGAAGAACCAAGTGCTCGTCGTCGCGAGAGGAACAAGGATCCCAAGAACCTGCAAAGAGAAGCTAGAAGATTAGTATCGTCACACGTCTGACACAATTGCAAGACAGTACGCACTTATTTGCACTTTCGTAACGCTCTTTCACTCGATATTCTTCCTCCACGGACATACTACCTCCATCTTCACCCCCGCCCTCATTATCATGCAGTGCATCAGAAAAATGAGATGCGTTCTTGTGGTAGATTCTCGGGCGCTCCGCGATGGGTGGCAGATAGCCCTTTGACGGCGCAGTAGCTCCATGATATGTGGCAGATGCTTCGTTGGACGGATAGTGATCAAGGGTTCGTAATGGAGAGGCATAGGAGGGTGATGGGGAAGATGGGGAGAAAAGCAGTCGGTGTTGGTGGAGGGTGTGCAACTCGCGTAAGACATTGTTAGCTGATTTGTATTCAGCCATGTCGACGGAGGAAGGGGCCTCGTATTCGCGTCGCTCCTGGAAATCTTCGTCGGAAAGGTACTCCTCGTACGCATCTTCAAGCGGTGGCTCTCCCCAGCCTCTGGAAGGCCCGTGTAAAACAGGCGGCGAGGTGCGCCTCCGCTTTGTAACGCGCTGCATAAGCATGTCGACGGGGGACGAGTCTATGAGAGGGGGATCTGAGGAGAAGCACGGGGGAGAAGGGAGTCTCTGTCGCTTGAGCATGGTAGACGGTGGGAACTGGCCTGTGCACTGTGGCAGGCTCCCGTGGATGAGGGAGAGAGAGACGGACTTCCAAATCGGGCATGTAAACCAATTTATGGGCTGACGTAACAACACATCTGAACTGCAATTGCGTAGTCTGACTTTAGCGCCCAACCTCAGCGTCCTCCGTCCTCACCTATCCAGCATGGCAGACATGGATGTCTTCGCCGCCATGGGCATCGCCGGCTTTGGCAAGACCACAAAGAAGAAGCAGCTTGACCCCTCGAGGTTCGACAAGAATAAGCGCGACGAGGTTTGTTCGTTTCTACGACAATAGTTTCTAGTTCCAACTTGGTTCCAACCTTTTTAACAGCATTCAACTCCTCCCGCGGCAGAGGAGAAGCCAGCTATATCCACGGCCCAGCCCTCTGCAGGGCCCTCTAGGCCTTCCGTACCCTCAGCAACAGAAGGGGGAGAGAACGACGACGACGACGACGAACCGGGCCCACCTCCCCCGGATGCCGCAGCAGAACAAGAAGAGCCCGAATACGATCCCTCAGACCAAGAAGATGACCTCCCTCAATTCCCCATTACCCACGAGATTACGCTCAAAGACCACACCAAAGTCGTTTCGGCGCTAGCTCTCGATCCTTCAGGCGCCCGCATTGTCTCCGGGTCTCATGACTACGATTGCAAGCTGTGGGACTTCGGTGGCATGGATGCCCGGTGCAAGCCTTTCAAGAGCTGGGAGCCGGCTGGGACTTATCATGTGTGTGCTTTATTTTCCTCGTCATCATAATATCCCTGATGTCCATTTAACTAGGTACACGACCTGAAGTACTCTAATGATGGAACAAAGTTCCTGTGCATATCAGGGACCACACAAGCAAAATTGTTTGATAGGGATGGCGAAGAACAGTGCGTGGCCTTCTTTTCGCTATTGAACTTGGTATCATTACCTGACTACTAGGGCTACCTATATTAAGGGCGATCCCTATATTCGAGACATGAAGAATACGGCGTAAGCGTTCTCGTTCTTGTTCGTCTAGAACCACATTTACATTAGTACGTGATAGAGGACATGTTGGTGAACTGTCATCGTGTGCATGGCACCCGAAAGATCCCAAGTTGTTCATTACGTCCTCCGCAGACTCAACTATACGGCACGTCTTAGCCCACCTCATCTTCGCGCCTCGTTCCGGCTGACCCTCCGATAGGATATGGGATGTGGAGAATAAGCGGAAGCAGAAGTCAGTCATTGTGGTCAAGTCCAAAGAGCGTGGTGCTCGAACGAAGGTAAACGCCTGCAGCTATTCTCCGGATGGTTCTATAATAGGCGGAGGTATGCACTGCACTCATGCATATATCCGAGTGTAGAATCTGACGGTTAACGCCATTAGCTTGCCTGGACGGAGCATTACATATGTGGCAAACTAGCTCAAACTTCGTGCGACCGAATATGAGCATTGAGAAAGCGCACACGAATGGCTCAGAAACCGGATCCGTGGTCTTTTCAGTGGATGGGCGTACGGTGCTTACGCGTGGCGGCGACGACACCGTGAAATGTACGTATTCTAACCGTACGTCTCGAACCAAGTTCTGAGCTAACTATCGAATAGTATGGGACCTGCGATCGTTCAAGAAGCCTCTCGCGACGCGTACGGACATGACGACACTCTACCCGCACACGAATGCGATCTTCAGCCCCGACGATAAATATATCGTTACAGGGGCAGGGGCGTCTTCGAAGGGGGCCCGCGGGAAGCTCGTATTTATGAATAAAGATAATCTGGAGACGGTGAAGACGCTGGAGGTAGATGCGACGCCTGTCAGGGTATTTTGGCACTCGAAGATCAATCAGGTCAGGCGCTTGGCTCGTGATTCAGCGTGTCAGCTACTCATGATACGGGGCTACAGATCGTCACAGGATTGTCGAATGGCCAGATTGTGGTGCTGTACTCGCCGGAGACGTCGCTGAATGGCGCGAAGCTGCTCCTGAGTAAAGGGCCAGCGAGGAAGGTCAACATTGAAGACATCTCTGACGCACTCGCGGCGCCTACGATCATCACGCCGCATGCACTGCCTATGTTCCGTGATCTGGACCCCGGACACGGGACGAAGCGGAAGCGGGAGAAGGACAGGATGGACCCAAGGAAGAGCAGGAGGCCGGAGCTACCAGTGACGGGGCCGGGGAGAGGGGGGCGGGTGGGTGCGAGTGCAACGCAGCACGTCGTGCAGAACCTGGTGCGGGACACTACCAGGGACGTGGACGTGAGTGGGCTAACCGCCATCTTTTTTTTTTTCTTACCCCCTTGTCTTTCGCATCGTTCCATTCCTTTCGCTGGCGTTCCCCGCCTGGGGAAGGCACACTGTCGCCCTCTCCACATACTTTCTGCACCCTGCGGCGCCCAGGCTCCTCATTTAGCCGTGATGGGGATTGACGCGGTTGCCTTGCATCGCTTCTCACGTTTTTGGCACTGATGGGCGATATGCTGATTGAATTTTTTCTTGCCTTTGTGCAGCCGCGCGAAGCGCTCCTCAAGTACGCGGAGCTGGCAGAAAAGGACCCGCAGTGGACTGGAGGTGGGTGTATTCCATTGTGCTCACTGTGTGCGCCGTGTGCCGTGGACGCAGCGCTGCTTGGCAGCCGAAGTGCGTCACACGTGCCGAACAAAAGGCGTGTTGTGGTGTGTTTGGACTGATGCTGACTGACGTGGCGGTTCTTCCCGAAACCTTGTTTTACAGCCTGGAAAGTGAACCAGCCGAATCCCGTCTTCCAGACGGAGGCGGGGGACGAGGAGCAAGAGGAGGGGGCGTAGGGAGCATGTAATGTAGAGTACAGAGGGGGGAGCGGGGGAGGGGCGGGAGCGGAGGGAGGGAAAGGGATGCTGGCCCCTGCGCGATCTGAACTTTAATTCATTGCGGACGGGCTATAAGAACCTAGCCACCCAAACTTCCGATCCCCCTAACTCCCCAAAAATTCTCCCTCCTCTGCTACCTGTCACGCCGTGACCGTCACGCGCCAATTATGAACCATGCGCAATACTCCGCGGACTCTGGTCACGCTGCCGCCCTCCCCGTCGCCGACGGCATCAACGGCGGCGGGACCCCTGAGCTCACTGTTTCCAACGGCGTCAACGGTATAGAGGCCGCATTGAGTGCAAATCCAGCTTATGATTCAAACTCACCAGCCGCAGACTCCCCCGCAACCCCCGTCTCCTCAGCACCCGCCCCTCACGTCAAAATCGACTACAACGACTACCAGGAGCAGGAAAGCGATGTCCGTCACGAGCCCATGCCCATCAAGCATCTCGATAGCGACGCGTCCATGATCCCGCAGGTCGGCACCCCTGTCGATGCCGGTATGTCTCCCTTTGTTTGTTGCCGTAGCCACCGTGTCTCATATCCACAGCGTCTCTGCCGATCCATGCCCCAGCCGGTACACCGCCTCCGCCTCCCGGTGAGCTCCTCCACGACGTCAAGATGGCTGAGTCGAATGGCGTCAACGGTGGTTCGCATGCCAACGGCGACATCGACATGGACGACATGACACCAACCCCCACGCCGGGCGTCTCCGCACACAACTCGATGTCTACCTTTGAGTCGTCGTCGCAGAGTCCCTATGCTCACTCCCCCGTCGATGACGATCATGGCCGCCCTCCACCTGCCAAGAGGGCACGGATGCACTCCGACGCAGACAAGGCGTCCTTCGCACATGTAAGTCATTATCTCCCTTTGTGCGCCGTTGCGGGCGTGCTAATCTCGCATGTCTTATCCGCTATCCTTTCTGAAGTCCGCCACTCCACCTCCAGCGTCGGCTGCCGCTTCGCATGCGGCCAGTCCTGCGCCGCCACCACCTTCGTCGGTGCCACCTTCCTCAGCGGGCCTGTCCACCCTCAGCAGCGCACAGTTCCGCTTCTGTCAGTCGACCGTCCGTACGCTCAAGAAGCTGAAGGATGCCGGGCCATTCCTCCACCCGGTCGACCCTGTGGCACTCAACATCCCACATTATCCCTCCATCATCAAGACTCCTATGGACTTTTCCACTATCGAGCGCAAACTGGCTTCCTCCAATCCCGCAAAACTCGACCCTAACCCTTCTAATCCACGCTACTACACCGCTGAGGAATTCGTGGCCGATGTGCGGCTCATCTTCTCCAACACTCTGACTTTCAATGGCCCGGATCATGTTATCGTCCAGATGGGCAAGCGGGTAGAGGAGGTGTTTGATAAGCAAATAAAACATATGCCTGCTAACATTGAGGTGTGTTCTCCTTTGATTTTCATTTCTCGTTCTTACGTCTCGCAGCCAAAGCCTCCCGTCAAAAAGGCCTCTCCCCCGCCGCCGCCACCACCTCCAGTTCCTGTCCCGTCCAAGAAGACAGTGGCCGCTCGTCGTCCATCTACTTCTATCCCCACTATTCGGCGAAATGATCAAGAAGCCATCGGGCGTCCAAAGCGTGAAATACACCCACCCCCACCGAAAGACCTTCCGTATGCCGAACCACCGAAGAAGAGCAAGAAGAGCAAACGTGCCAAGGATGACGGAACTGCTGAGCAACTACGATTCTGTTCCAAGCTTTTGGCAGATATGCATCGTAAGCAGCACTACGACATCGCCAACCACTTCTATGAGCCTGTTGGTGAGTGCCATTGTTCTCCCACAGTTTTCTCTCTCCAATTTATCGTTATAGATTGGGTGAAGATGGAACTCCCCAGCTACCCCAAGATTGTTAAGAAACCTATGGATATGCTTACAATGCGGAAAAAGCTTGACAATCATGAATACCCCACTGCTCAAAAGTTCCACGATGATTTCAAGTTGATGATCAAAAACTGCTTCGCATTCAATCCAGCCGGTACACTTGTCAACATGGCCGGCGCTGAGATGCAACGTCTGTTTGATCAGAAGTGGAAAAATTTGCCCCCTCTTCATGCGCCTGAACCTAGCGATGATGAAGAGGAGGAGGATGAAAGTGAGCTTGAACGTCAGCGTTAGTGGCGATTACACCGTCCCTCACGTTAGCCTCTTATTAACTTTTCTCTCTTTACCACGATAACAGGAGCCATTCAAGAAATGGAGACGCAGATCGAGACCATGCGCGGCAACCTCGAAGCGCTCAAGGGCTCAGTGAAGCCAGTCAAGAAAGAGGAAAAGCGCAAGAAGGAGAAAGCGCCCGTCGCGTCAACGTCCAAGGCTGCTCCCAAGCCACCTAAGCCCTCCAAGAAGAGCAGCAGCAAAAAGAAGCCCATCCCCGACGACGACGTTCTCACCTTTGAACAAAAGAAGGACCTCAGCGAGTCAATCGGCAAGCTGGATGGACAGAAGCTCGAGAAGGTGATCCAGATCATCCACGAAGGTGTCCCTGAAATCCGAGATGTGAGTACCCAATTCTCTATTTTCACTTTCCTTTCATTCTATTATTCGTTCTGCGCCCTTGCACAATGGCCCTAACGGCACCTCCCTCCCTACAGAGCACTGAGGAGATCGAGCTCGAAATTGACCTCCTACCAGCGGCGGTCCTCACCAAGCTTTACAACTTCGTTCTGCGACCGCTACGTCAAACCCAGACCAAGCGGAGTCGCACAGGGAAAGGCACTGGTACCGGGGGGCTCAAGCGGAAGAGCATGGACGAGGACGTCGAGGCAGAGAAGATCCGCCAGCTCGAACAGCGCATGGCGCTGTTTGACCAAGGCGCGAGCGGCGCTTCCCATCCTCCGCCTCGCAGGGAAGCGGACAGCGATCACTCGTCGGACTCTAGCTCTGAGGATAGCTCCGGTAGCGACTCTGAGTGATTGTCTGCTTTGTGCTCTTCTGGATTTCATGGACTTGTTTTGTGTTTCTTTTTACTATCGTTGTTGTCACTATATCCCCTTTTGTTAGTAGCGGTAGTTGTATTCTTGTCCCACTGCTCGTGTTACGGGCGTTTTCCCTCTTTTCTTCTTGTCCTCTACCGTTGTGTCCATTTTGACTTAATATTCCTTTTCGTACTATACATTGTTCCGACAAGCATACAACTAAACTTAAAGATCCACAACCCACCAATTGTAGCTAGTTAGTTTTCTTTGCAATGATTTTACATCCCTTTCACAGTTGCGAGCTATCTCCGCACTCCAAATGGATGAAGCAAGCGAAAAGACCCAGCTAGAAGTACGTAAAAGGAAAACGAGTATCGATCATCTTCTCCGTGGCGCCGACTTCTGAAACTGCTGCCAGCCAGTTCTGACAGGCTGTGATAGGACGGCCGCAGCGCTCGGGGACGGGGGATTCGGCGTCGCAGGTATTTGTGGTGGAGGTCGAGGTCGAGAACTGGAAGCGGAAAATGACGAGCTATCCCCAGCCCTATAACCTGAGGAAGTCGAAGCAGATGACCATCCTCCCCGGGACGGCGGAGGCGGAGGACCAATATCGGAAGGGGGAGGAGGGGGTATATCAGATGAACCAGAGGGAGGTAGTGGTGGAGGAGTCGGTTGTGAGCTACCTGTGTCCAATGACGTCCAGCCTGCTGTATGGAAAGCAGGAGCTGCTGCGTGATGATGCTCCTGAGGCGGAGGAGGAGGGGGAGCATCGCTAAAAGTTCTTGAAGGGTCAGAAGGCGGTACAGCTAAGGACTGTGAACCAACTGCGGCCCATCCGGATTTCTTCGGTTCTGGCTGCGTAAAGGAAGAGGTAGATCCTTGCGATACTGCGATAGATGCCCAACCTCCTCTCTTCGGCTCTGCCGCAGCAGGCGCTGCATTCGTGGTCGCACTGCCGCTGGCCACGGGCACTGATACAGGAGCAAGGGCTCCGGATGGTGGGGCTGCGGGTTTGGGTATCTTGATTCCACTAGCAGCAGCGATCTTTCTCAGCTCTTTTTCTTCTCGTTTCCGTTCCTTCTCTTTACGCTTGTCTGCTTCCTCCTTCGGAATAATCCGCACGTTCGCCTGCATGTCCTTGAACCGTGCCTTGTGGTGATGCGCGTATGAGTTAGTGTGTTCATCGTATTGGGCAACCGTCTTGAATTGTTTGTCGCAGAGCATGCAATAAAATGCTTTCAGAGTACTTGATATTTCATTCTCGAGGGCAGCTTTACGGGCAACAGAGTCCTTGGAAATGACCATTTTAATTTGAAGCCTTCGCGTAAAAAAATAAACCAACCTCTCTGGCCTTGCGCTGCTCTTCGCTTTCTTTCTGTTGACGCTCAGAGTCAAGCTCTCTCCTCTGAGAAACGGTCGTTTCAATCATCCGGACATCTTGGTTGGTCTTCCCCAGACCCGTCAGGTCTCTTTTTAAATGAAATGGCACAGGGTCAACACGGCCTGAAATTCACATTATTAGATTCACCGTCGCAGTTGTAATCAAAATACTTACCGTCCCCGGACAATCCTAAAGGTTGTCCTTCGGTCCAACCAAATTTTGCTAGCATCGCAAAACCCTTGTTGGATGGTTTGAGTCTTGTCTCCACAGTGATGACTTCCCGAGCCGGGCCCCTAATATACTCGTCGTACTTGTGAAGTTGGCCATCGTCGACATCCATGGCTTCTGAGGGAGAAGGGGACCGAGAGACCAAAGACATATTGTCGTCATCATCATCATCATCCTCCGATCTTGGGCGCTAAGGAGTGAGGGAGAGGCAGTAACACGGTTCTCGACCTGAAGATGAAATAGAGCAAGAGTACCTTCAAGCTGGGAGAATCCTCTGTTCTGGACATTGGAATTGCATTCCATCGTGCAATAGTGCTTGTGGACATGGGGGGTAACGGTGAGGACCCCAGTAACAGAATGACGACGAATTCGACCGCTAAACCAAACATTTCCAAGCACCAATTTATGTAAACACGTCGCACGTGATCGCGACACGGTTGGCGACGCACTCAACCTGCCGTGTCTATAGTCCACTTCTACTTCACTCTCATCCCTCACTATTTTTGGACTTCTCGATGAGCTCGGATGGCTATTATGACGACGACGACCTTGACGATGCCGCATTTGAGCAACTAGATGCTATTGAGGCCGCCCATCTCACCCCGGGGAAACATACCAGTACGCCACCACAACCAACGGGTCAGAGCTCAAGCAATGCTCCTCCAAAGCTTCCCCAAGAAGGCTCCTTTTATGATCTTACTCTCGACATCGATGAATCCGAATTCGAACGTCTAGACGGGTTCATTGAAGACGCTTACCAGGGCAAAGCGCAACCAGTGGCAGGGCCCAGTAAGCCTTCTAGAACAGCATCCAGAGAAACGTTCCAGACGACTCTATTTGGCGACGTCCTACCAAACAGCACTCCCGAAAATAAACCCAGGTCTCAAATGCAAAGGACCAAGTCGACGTCTTCTCGTAATCTGTTTGGCCAGCAAGCACGGAAGACGAAGCAGTGGGATCAGACAGCCTTTGCAAAGAGTGGAACCAAGAAAGCGAAGGCCAAGAGCAAAGGAAAGAAGAGGTCCATATATGATGATGATGAAGAAGAGGAAGAGGCAGAGGAATTCGAACAATTTCCTGCTCCATTTGTTTCTGGTGAGTAATGCAATGCTGCTGTAAGGTCGTCGATCTGAGTTGAATTCGCTTCTAGTTGGGTAAGCTATGTGAACGACCTCTCTAGAAATTTGACTAATAAATATGGTGTTTTGGTTTGTAGACCAGTGCGTAACTTTGTCTTTCACCCTCCCCCTTACCACCTATGCTAATAGAACACAAACTACAGCCTCCCCCGATGAAACTGAAGCCTGACTTACTCGAAGCCAAACATTGGATATACCCCTCGAATCAGTCGAAAAGAGACTATCAATTTAATATTGTCAAGAACTGTTTCTTCGATAACACCATTGTTGCACTTCCAACAGGTCTCGGAAAGACATTTATAGCTGGCGTTGTGATGCTCAACTGTATAGTCTGCACTTTTCTTCGCAAGTTACCTTGGCTAATACTAGTTATCATAGTCTATCGTTGGTTTCCAGAGGGTAAGGTTGTCTTCGTGGCACCCACGAAACCACTGGTTGCTCAACAGATCGACGCTTCCCATCGGACATGTGGCATTCCCGGCAGCGATGCCATAGAGCTTACAGGACAAGTCCCTAAACCTGTTCGCGGAAGATATGTGAGTGAGATTATATTTAAACGCATACTTCAGCTCAGATTTCTCATCTAGTGGAAGGAGAAGAGGGTTTTCTATATGACTCCGCAGACACTTATAAACGATCTACAGAGCGGTAACTGTGACCCATTAGATATTGTGCTCCTTGTCGTAGGTTTGTCCCTTGTTCAAAGATCTTGAATGCTCCGCATTGTTAAACTTTGTTTCGCAGATGAGGCGCACAGAGCAACAGGAGATTATGCCTATAACCAAGTTGTTCGCTTTCTAATGGCGAAAAATCCTCACTTCAGAGTTCTTGCCCTTACCGCCACACCTGGTAGCAATCCTGATGCTGTACAAGCTCTGGTAGATGGGCTTCATATCAGTCGTATCGAAATCCGGGACGAAAATAGTCTTGATTTGAAAGCCTACATACACCACAAAGTGCGTTCGCTATAATTTGGAGCATGTTCAGCATTTGCTTATGCTTTTGCAGACCATCAAGCAACATATCATCCTCATGAGCGGAGACATCATAAAGATCAGAGAACCCCTTGCTAAATTAATGGAAGTGCGTGTTACCAGTGTCATCTGTTTTGTAGCTGCCTAAACTAATCCTTGGGATAGAGTTTCATGAAGCCCTTAAGAGCGAGCAACATTCTTGGTCCATGGGATAAAGCAGAAATATTACATCCTTACAGGGCCCAAGCACTGATGGGCGAAGCAGTAAAGAAAGGTCAGGGATGGGCCTGTGGCTCCCTCGGTAAAATATCTTCTTTGGCGAGAGCTATGGGCTATTTGGTAAGTCTGTATTTCTTCCAACAACACTTATTTATCAACATTATGTAGACCGAAGGTACCCTCGGCATGTGTTACACATATTTAAAAGAACTTTCTCTGGAAACGGAGGAGAATGAAGGCGCCTCAAAATCAGGCAAAAAAGCTCCCGATAAAAACAAGAAATTGCGAGCTGATCCTCTCTTTCAAACGGTCATGCGGGAGCTTGAGAGCCAGCGGTGCAAAGGGTTTTCAATCCATCCAAAGATGGAACGCCTCAATAATCTCATCATACAGCACTTTGGCTCGAGAATGGACGATCCCGGAGCTCCAGAGGGCAATCAGGAGACAAAAGCGATGGTATTCGTAACGTACAGAGAGGCGGTGGATGAGATTGTAGAAGCTTTAAACCTACAAAAGCCAATCGTTCGCGCGCATAAGTTCATTGGCCAGGGTACAGATAAGCAAGGCAAGAAAGGACTCGCACAGCGAGAACAGCTTGAGGTACGATTCTTCGTGACATCGTCAAGACCACGCAGACAATATTATGATATGTATAGGTCATCGAGCAATTTAAACAAGGCGTCTTTAACGTACTGGTCGCGACTTCTATAGGAGAAGAAGGCCTTGATATTGGTGAAGTTGATGTTATCGTTTGCTATGATGCCCAGAAAACTCCAATCCGTATGGTAAGTATCTGCCCTTCATCCGAACATAAAGCGATAAATCCTTGCTGAAACTTGGACAATATACAGCTCCAGCGCTCTGGACGTACTGGACGTAAGCGGGCCGGACTCGTACACGTTTTACTAGCTGAAGGACGAGAAGAAATGAATTTCGAGAAGGCCAAGGACGCGTACAAGGAAGTTCAGAAGACAATCGTGTGCGGTGAACAACTCGAACTATACAGCGACGTCGAGCGCCTCTTACCTGAACATATAAAACCTCAGTGTCTTGAAAAGAAGATGGCTATGCAGGAGTATGTTCGGGAGGACGGGCGCAAGAAAGCGTCGTCTCCTACCAAAGGGGTCAAGCGAAAGAGGAACGACGATATAGGACGGAACATTCCTATGGACGCCAGCACTGGCTTCGTTTCTGTAGCCGAACTCGTAGTCAAGGGAGCGAAGAAGCGCAAGAAACAGATTACACCAAGGGACTTCGATCTCGCAGGGGAAGACGACGAATCTGACATGGACATTGAATCCGGGCGAATCATCGCTCCTACGCGTCGCTCGAAGTCTACAACTGCGACATCTCAGAAGACTTCTGCCAGCAAGGGGAAGTTGCGGAAAGCTGCCACTAATGGAGGGACGAAAGCCGCTCCGAAAACAAAGAAAAAGAAAGTTCCTGAGCCGACATCCAGCCAATTTTCTCAGAGAGGCGTCGACGACTCTGATGACATGGATATCGAGCAAGGAGCCATTATGTCTACAAGAACCCAGCAATCCCCATCATCACGTCGAAGTAGATCCCGCTCCTCGATACGATCCTTATCCCCAACTGCTGGGGAGTCATTAGGCAATCAGATTATCGACCTTGCAGACTCCGAGTCAAAGCATAATTCAATCTTATGTATGTGGATCTCTCTTTCCGTGATTTTGAATTCGTGTTCATTCTTTCTTAGCCCAACAAAACCCGTCACCCGCGCGTCCGTCCTCCATGTCTGTGAATGCTGACGAAAATATTGCATGGCTTGTCGACGACGACGACGATCCTGATATCGAAATTATCGATTCGTCTCCCCTTATCAACAGGCAGCAACTTCAGTTAGAATCTGTGGGAATTGAAGACCCTTCGCTGGAAATATCAGGACCTGTTTCCGCCCAAGAATCCAGGAATCATATGCCACACAGAAACCAGGAAGTATTCGACGAATCCGTAGAATTCGTTGAGATGTCGAGCCCTATAGGACAGCGGTCAACCTGCCCTACTCCACAGCCCCCGCCAGAGCAGGATGAATCCATCGAGTTCATAGAGGCGAATTCAGTTCCTGTAGATCCACCCCCTGCACAATTGCCCAGCTCTCCGGCTTGGAATTTCGAAAGCAGAACCAACGATGATGATCGAAGAAATATGCCGCCTCCCGAACTTCTGCAGCGTTTTGTGCAAGGATCTCCAGATGGTGACCACGAGATGCCTTCGCCCTCTTTCCCCGTTCAACCCATCCGAAAACCGCGAAAACGCCGTATAGCGTACAGCGACGAGCCGGAATCTCCTGCTCTTGACATGCCTCCACCCTCGCAGCGCCGTCTGCATCGTCAATCTGAGTCCACACCCGCTCGCAAACGGACAAAGAAACCCAAACCCTCCTTACTCTCGCGCGATCCAAATCCGCTCTTTGATTTCGCAGCGGCCCACTCTGGCGATGAGGTCAGTGAGGGAGACTCGAACAGCGAGGACGATGTTGAGGACGAGTACGATCGGCAATTTATCAAAAACTCGCCCCTCACGCAAGTCTCGCCGTCTTATGACCAGTCTCTGGCGTACCGCCAGAGCCTTTTTACACAGGCACCCACCGATGGCAGGGGTCCTGTATTCGCCAACCGCCCCGCTAGGCCTAACATTTATGGACCTGACGCAGGCGCGCGGCGGCAGGCTAGATTTATGGCCTCTAGCTCCCCGCCACCTTCGGACCCAGAGATGGACGACTATGTAGTTGGTAGCTTTGTTGTAGACGACGATGCTGAGATCTCGTATGCAAACGACTCCCAGTGAATTATAGCTAGGACATTGCTTGTTTTATATCCAACAATTTTGTATTATACCACACATAAACCATAATGCAGTATATCGTTTCGGAATGGCTATATATTTGATACAATGTTTACGGTGAAGCCAACGGATATCGGGAATATTCCGGAAATGGGTAACTATATGTAAGTTTCTTCTATGACCTCCTCAGCTCTATGTGGTCTTAGCCACGCGCCTCACATAGACGTCCTTGAAAGCCCCATTCGACCCGTTTTCAGCCCTGGCAAACCCGGCTTTCCTTTTCTCCTCAGCAAGCTCGCCAACGACAGCCAGGAAATCATTCACAGCTGCCTCGGAAGTCTGGATATGCACAACCAGACGCGATCCACCAAGAACAAGTGGCTCCGGAAGAGCACTACCCCTCTCCGCGATCTCGTCGTAGGTCACGCCGAGGGGAGATGGATCATAAAAGATCTAGTAACTAGAGTTAAGCAGGTATTTGCGTATGTCGTAATAAAATGGCCTACCATGCACGTTTCTGCCCTGCTCAGGATGTTAGCACCAAGCTCTTCAAGACCTGCCTCGAGCTTCTTCGCCAGCGCATGCACCTTCGGCAACTGAGGGAAATTGCACGACAACGCATACGCAGCCGAGGCCGCAAGGATACCTGTCTGGCGCATACCTCCACCAAGGAGCTTACGGATCCAGCGCGCCTTCGCGATGAACTTCTTCGGCCCCGCGAGGCAGGATCCAACAGGTGCCCCGAGCCCCTTGCTGAAGCACAAGCTGACCGAGTCGAATGGATCGCAGAGCTCTTTGAGAGGCTTGGCGGTCTCGACGGCAACGTGCCATATCCGCGCGCCGTCGAGGTGCATCTTGATTCCGATGGAGTGGGCATATTCTGAGATGGCGATTACTTCTTCTTGCGGGATGATGGTCCCGTTCAAGGTATTCTCTAGGGCAATCACTTCGGTGGGTGCACTAAGTATACGGACATGAGTTATGGGACTAAAGGAATCAAA